>JANHGC010009388.1:8482-20131 GCA_027560395.1 Boaedon fuliginosus
TAGAGTTCCCCCTAACAGGGGAAATGAGGCGGGGTATAAATTCAATAAATAAATAAATAAATAAATAAATAAATAATATTTTTTCTAATTAATGTCAATTAATGACATTTATACCAATTTGTTGTTGTTCTCTCTGTCTCTGTATATGTAAATTTGTTCACTTTACTTGAGATATAAGCAAATATATACAAAACTAACTATGTGAGGGCCTGCAATCACTTTTAAGTCTTTCTGCTTTTTGAATATCGTTTTAAATCTAACCAAGGGAAGGAGGTCTCTGTTCTTTTCTATGCTTAAAGAAAAAAAAGAATCCTAAACCTCTGTTTATGAGGTTAGTCTAGTCACAGCTATATGAATGGTGAAAATATTTATGAACCTCTGACAACACATAATGCTTCGTGGTTATGAATAATTGGTATTCTTGTTTATCTGTCCTAGTGTCCTTATGGTTCTAGATCCCTGGTCTGCATTCTGAATCTCAATGTTATTTCGTCTCAAACTTGTATTCTACAGTCAGTTATGAATAAAGATCAATTGTCCCCTGTTTTTCCCAATAGGGGACAAAGGATTTAGTTCCATCCTTCCCAGGGATATACTAAAACTTTCTTTTAAATGGTAGTTTGCAATGGGTCTGATGGAAAAGGAATTGTGTTTGGAAATAATATCCAATAAACTAGCATGTGAAATAGAAATAATGCTTCCCTCACTACAAGCATCTTTAACAAGAAGTAGAAACTGCTAATTAAAGTACTGTCAGAGAATAAGTCTGGTTAGGCTACATTTTATATGTTAAACTGTGTATTCTGAATCTTGGTCCTTTTCACATATTAGTTTTGACATTGCTTTTTATTTTCCATCAGAAAGAGAAAGGAAGAATACAAAAGAAAGCCCTAAAGCCTTATTTATATATGCCAAATGGGTTGTATTGTTGCCATCAGTAGTTTCCTAACTACTTCCTTGAAAATATGCACAAAACTTTGCATCTTTGTAATTTAAATCATGAAATAAATCTAAATCTTACAATCAGCCATAAGATCTCTGCTAGTAGGTCAATATTAAGGTCTCTTGCTTTGATACTCATAAGCCACAGGGCCTCTTCAATGCCATACTTGTATTCTTCCTACATTCAGCTTTTTTGAGGCAACAAAACATTAATGCCATGATAATAATGTAAATACAGATATGAAACGCTTGAAGTGTTTCAATACACAGAGTTAAAGGGTTGAATTACACCATTTAGATGTCAAAGAACATGCACAAAAAAATGACCAGTTAAATCTAGAAACACTGAAGACCATTCTGATATACTTGAAATGTATACCCTATCCTTGTGCCATAGATATAGCTTAAATTTAAATAAGTGCTGTAAATCATTTTGGTTAAGCAAACATTATTATGTATAACAATTACCATGTTTAGAATTATTGCATCTTTAACATACACTAATCAGTGTATGTTACAGTGTATGTTGGGTGAAAGCAACTTCTAAAGCCACAAATGAAAAAGGCACATATTAATAATTTTATTGTATGATGAAAAGAATCAAAGAAGGAACATTTACTGAAGTGGGGGGAGGGAAGCATGAGCTACACAAAACAGGAAGTTGGAGACAGAAAGTTGTATTTGTTTGAATACAGCTACTGAATTAACTAGCAAATACAGGCATTATATTTTTAGAAAAGGGTAAAAAAAGGGTTTTTTTTAAGAAGGGTAAAAAAGTGTAAATGAGACGCCAAAGAACAGAAGTTGCAATTATCAAATAAAGACATAATTATCCAAGTCTGAGTAAATAGCTGTGCTTGTTAAGTATGTTGTGAGCAATACTTTAAAAAAAATTATAGAATGCAGAGCAATATATTCTTTACTTCATTTTTATGAACTAATGCTTTTCTTTTGGGCAGTTTCAGCATTGTAAACAATGTTTTCTATTGCCTCTTAGTCTATTCTGGTTTTAAATAATTAATGAAAGAGTTCTGGGTAATCGTATAGCAGATATTATTAGCTTTAACATGACCCTTTGTTTTACGACAAATATATAAGCAATATATTTTAATTTTAATATTCTTTGAAAGCAGTTCTCTTACCAGAAGCATGTTTTTTAGGAGTATCTTTGTACTAAAGCACATATATTGTAAGATTATTAGAGACACAATGAAATAGAAAGGTCATCTAAAGCATTAATACATTACTGTGAAGTTAGATGCTAAATTATAATTTTCAAGTACTGCGAGTCAGGAACAATTATTCAATAAAGTAATCCATATTAATAAAGAAAGGTGACATATGTTACACATGCTTTTTGAGCAATTCTCAACACTTTCTGAGTAAATAGAAACACGTAAATTGTTCAGCAGAATTCATGCAAGTGATTCCCCCCCCCCATGAGATTCTTGCATATATTACTTTTAAAAAAAAATCAACTTACCCTTCTCTATGAGCTTCTCCCTTTTCCAACTCCTGAATAACACCCAACAAGACCTTTATGGTTTCCTGACTGGAGCTGATCAGATTCTCCATCATCTGTAGCTGTGCTTTCAAATCTACCACTTCAGTGTGAGGCACAATTTGTTGACATCCTTCACTCATAGCAACTGCTGTCTGACAAGGCTGTTTTCCTTCCATAGGCAAAACATTTACATGAAGGGTCTGTTCATTACATTGGGTAGACTGGCACTGTGCCTGCGTGGGACAGGCCTGAGCTGTGCTTACAGCTTGTGCCAGCAGACCATTAAGATGCAGAGTTCTTTTTCTGTCCTCCTCCTCGGCTGGACACAGGGACCAGTCATTCCCTGTTGCTGCCGAATGTTGCTGGTCAGCCAGTGAGGTGTGTGAACCAGATGCGGGCAAGTAGACAGAAGCTACTTCTGTCTTGAACACTTTTCCTTGGCTGGCTGGATTAGCTTCCTCATACCTCAATGGCCCAGTGTGGTGTTTTGCTTTGTCATGCAGCTGGTAATCAGGCTCTTCTAAAACTGAAGCTGCCGAGTCCTGTAGAAGAGGAGGTTCTTTACTACAGCTGTGCAAATCAGTGCTTATACATGTCTCCAAACAGTTGTCCTTAGAAAGCGGCTCTATTGCGTTCATGCGTTCGTTAGTATGTGAAATAAATTCAGCTGTCACAAATTCAGTGACTTTCTTGCTGCACTGAACAGCCTCTCCTGAGATTTTGCTGTCTTTCTCTTTAACATCAATTAGGAATCCGTTGTTTTGACTTGGAAAAGTGTCAACTGAAGCTATGCTTTTGATTATATTTCCCTTTTTCCTGTCCAAAGGGAAGGTCTGGTAACACTTTTTAAGTTCAGGTGAAGTCTGAACTCCTGTACTTTTAGTAACATTAGGGATTGATCTTCGGGCAGGCACTGTCATGTATTTTCGGTAAGCTGCTCTGTAAGAGATGGGTTTTGCTTCCTTTTGGTCAGTCTGCTGTAACAAAGAGAGTTGTTTGTCCCTTTGCTCATTCTGGGCTTCGCAGATGTCTTTGAATCTCACCTGTAGGGCCTTGTTTCTTTTCTTGATGTGCCGATTGGGATCCAATGCATATTTCATTTCTAAGGCAAGTGATGTTGCTGAATCAACTTCACTCTCAGAGACTGCAAGCATGCATTTGCTGGGTTCCTCACTTCCTGTGGTACCTGGAATCAAAAAGCAATGTTAGGAAGACTGTTACTACCCTAGGTATAGATGTTTTTATTCAAATGGCATGATTTTTTTAATAAATAAATAAAGTTTAGGATCTTCTAGCTATCTAAAAATGGAGTCTTGCTTTTGTGAGTGGGAAGTTAGTGGTTTTTGTGTATTAAAAATGCATAAATAACACCATCTTGTGGAAAATAATGGATTAATAGATTAGAACTTTAAAAATAGTAATATACATACACAACAAAAGCAAATAATTAAATCCAAAAGATGTAGTAGTAAAAATGTGCAGATTTTAAAGTTAGCCAGAATTGCTGTTGGATAGGATGATACAACAATTAAACTAGATATTTTGGGGTCTAAAATAGTTTAGACTCAAACTACATACTAAAATTATATATATATACTATTCCTGAATAGTTGTAGACATCAGACTACATCCTAATATAAACAAATAAGGGGTGAGGTCCTCCTTCCTTATTTCAGAAAATAGTCTTTTCTCTGGTTTTCTTTGGCAAAAAATATACAGTTTAGTCCTTTATTTGACTATAATGGAACCCGGAATATCCATCATAAGTCAAGGCATCCACAGACTGAACCTTGTTTTATTTATTTTTTTGCTCCAGTTGTTAAAGAAACACCATGGTCACCAGTGGTTGTTAAATACAAATCAATGTATTCCTATAGGCATTTTTATTGGAAACGAGCCAATTTTTTTTCCTGGCATTTTTTTGCCAGGAAACTGGCAAAAAATGTCCTAAATCATACTCACATGACCATGAAATGCTGCAACCATCCATAAAGATGAGCTAGCAGCTGCCAAGTACCTGAAATGTGATGTGTGTAGCCATCAGAACTTTGGAACGGGGTCATAAGTAGATTTTAGGTGATCTGTCATAATTTTGAATGGTTACTATGCAACAGTAATTAAACAAGGACTATCTGTGGTCTTATAGAGGGAAGTGTATTCAAAACACTTTATGTACTTATCTTAGGAAAGATAAATACTGCTTTAAATTGTCTTATGGTGACTTAGTGTAATATCACTGCCCTCCAATGTAAATAAAAGACAGGAAGCCTTGCTTAAACTTGTATTGTTAAGAATATTCAAGCCTGGCCAAATGGACAACTATTGGCTATGGCTGAATGTTCTCTATATTTATGCAGAAATCATTTTTCCCATAGTGAGGAGAGGTGGGAGGGAAAAAAGCAGTTGAAACAGTTATTAAAAATGTTATATATCATTGATGTTCTAATGCTATACAGTAGATATTTTCATTCTGCAGAATGATTGTTACTGAATAATTTTGGTAACTAACATATCCTTATAATTACCTTTTACTTGGAGGTTCTTCATTTCATTTGGTACATTTGTTTGATGACAGCAAAATTAACTCTTAAAGAGTTAATTATTTAAAACCATAAATTTAGGCTTTGAGATTAAATCTCGTCAGTGCAGAAGCCTCACTTTAAAAATTTTTTTTAGGACAAACAGATCTGCATTTATTACTAGTCATTTTTCCAAAATTACTAGTCATTTTGGAACTGGAACTGATTGCAAATTGGATGATACTCCTTATTTTTAAGAATAATGTTTAAGGGAATGTCAATGTGTATAAACAGCCATCTGTTTTAAAAGTGTTCCTATTTCTTTTTAGGTAGTTAATACCTCTGAAAATGTGACCCTTAACTGCTTTCTTGGCAATGGACCACCCACATTTATTGTGCTTCAAATGACCACAGAATCAATTTTCTACAAGAAAAATATTACCTTACTTTTAATATGATACATCAAAGCTATACTTGTATAGAGTATTCATATAGAAATAAGGACATGTTAATTTTAAATAGCAAAATATTACTTTGTGCTACCTACCTAACATCCCTACTGTGTTCAATTGTTAAATGTAATTAAGCTGTTGCAGATGGGAGAAGAATCACATCTTAGTTTATTACCTTGCTTTACATCTGTTTCAAAGTTTTAGCCTGATTGCTAAGATAGGAAAATAAGGTATTTCTGAAGAACAATACCAAATTGCATGCAAAGGGGGTATAACCATGGTTAATTTTTATTCATTTTCGCTATGCCTTTGGTTTGGACAGTGACAAAAGGTCTGAGGGGAAATTTTAAAAAATTAAAGCCTGCTATCTTGTTATAGAATAATAGAACAACAATTTATAATAAAATAAAGAAACAAACCAGAGAAAACACACTTAAAATGAACTAACAAATATCATTTATATATACAATCTGATGTAGTGATAAAGGCATCCGGCTAGAAACTAGGGGACCATGAATTCTTAGCCATGAAGCCAGCTGAGTGACCTTGGGATAGTCACTTTTTCTCAGCCATAGGTAGGAAGCAATGGCAAGCCATTTATGAAAAACCTTGCTAAAAAAACTGTAAGAACCTGTCCAGGCAGCCTCAGAGAACCAGATATACATTTTACAAGTATCTAAGCTGAGTTTTTCAGCACCCAAAATGTGCTGAAAAAGTCAAACTCGGCTTATACTCGAGTCAATAAGTTTTCCAGTTTTCGTAGGTAAAATTAGGTGCCTTGGCTTATATTAGGGTCGCCTTATACTTGAGTATATACAGTAATTGAATAAAAAAAGGTCAGTGTAAATTTAATCAAATAAATGAGTAACCCAAAACAAAACAAAACAAATGTAGCAAAGCCATTAAAGGGATTAAGAAGGATTTGCAAGAATTTAGAGGTTAGAAATAAAAATGATGATACTCTATGTACCCAAAAGCCAAGGAGTTAAATAGCATTATGGGGAAGGAAATGCTACATTTGCATAAAACAGGAGTAATATATAAAATCATTTGCTGGCCTGAGAAAAGGAAAGTAGTGATCATAAGATTAATTCTATCAGTAAGTATACTAATATCTTATAGTTTCTGAATATTGAAATAGCAGCTTTATTACCTTGAAAATGAAGTGTGCATTCAATTTCACTCCATCAGCCAACAAAATAATTTCAAACTAGTTTACAAACATCATTCATTTTAGCTATTCTGAAAGAACTAAAAGGATACTGTTTAAAAGACAAATGCAAAAATCTGTCCATACTTGATATTTCTGAACATTCATTACTTTGGTGCAACTGCAAAGTAAAGTTTGTTAGTGAATAAGAATTTGGTATGCTTCAATACAAGTAAATACATGTATTATAACACTGAACTAAATATATCTGTAATTTGATGAATGAATTCTTCTTTGCTAAGTCTCTTAAGTGCATGAGTTCTGTTTGCTCTTTCTTTTTAAAAAATGAAATGTGTTCACTGATTTTAATTTATTAATTTCTACAGTATACTAGTTCATTCTAAAATTATTGGGATTCTTTCATTTGTCCGGCCTACTAGGTATGAGGAACAACTAAAATTAAATATAGAGCACAATAATTGTTCACCTATCTCACTGGATGAGAAGACATATAGCACTATACTTAGATACAAGTAGGTACCAAATAAAAATACTAAATAGGGAATAGGGAAGAAAGTCATGTTTTTAGTATTAAATTGCTGATATCCCATGGTGTTTTTTGTTAATTTTATGGTTCAGAAACAGCCAGTGGGCCCTTACTTATTTGCTTAAACAATAGTTTTGAAAATTAAATACTATGGGGTAATACCTTATAGAAAGAAATGTGAGATTAGTAGTGGTAATAGTCAACCCTGTTGCTGTTTTGTAAAAACTTGAAAAGCTGGATGTTGGGTCCTATAGATTGGGTAAATTCATCATTGCAGCTTTCTCATGTAACTCTGGCTAGATTCGGACTGCCTTTGGATGCCACCTGTGCTGTAATTGTGTTTGTTTACTATTGCTGTTATTTATTCCTTTTTTTCTACTGGCTTTAATCCTGTGTTTACTGCCCAGAATCACTATTTTTTAGATGTGGGGATGTATAAACCAACTATAAATAAATACAAAAACAAAAAACCCCTAACCTTTACAAACACAGTAAATGGGAACTAATTCTCAATACATTTATCTATATGATAAGTCACTTGTTTAATAACTATAGCTTGAATTATTTTTCTTCTCCAGTCAATATTTAATTTATATGAGGTTTCTTGAACAAGTTACATAAATATTTTTATATAAACTACTGTACATCACACCATGTGTATAAAAGTTCTATAAGATAAAAGCAACGGAAATCCAGGGACATACCACTTACTTTCATCATTGAGGGATTGTGAGGCTGGAGATGAAAGATTCCTCATCTCATGATCAGTTCCCTTGGCCATCGTGTTACTTAGCCTAAAATATAACAAATACACTATTACTACTTGGTTGTACACTGTACTGGAAAACAAAACCCATTTTTAACTTCAATAAATCTTTGTGTTTTTGGAAACACCGAAATAATCTATTCTTCCAGAGTACACAAATGATGCTTGAATGCATGCTTTTAGAAGTATTGGCAACCTATCAGTAATCAAACAGAAAAAATATCTAGAGGTTCAAAATATTAAGCACCAAGCAGATTTTAGACATTTGCTTAGTGCAGACTTCAGTATATATTCACATGGTTTTCTTATTGTCATTAGACACTAATTATGTAATGTAAAGACCCTTTAATATTATTTGTGTAGTCAAGTCCTGGAGTTTGGATAGGACAAGGTTGAGGTAGGATGAGAATGTGGGTACATCAGGGATATGTTGGCTAGGGCATCAGATTTTTCTGTTTTTAGTTTTATTTGTTGGCTGTTTGTAGTCCTCAACTTATGACCATAATTGAACCCAAAAGTTTTGTTACTGAGACAATTGTTAAGTGAATTTTGCCACACTTTGCGATTTTTCTTTCCACAGTTAAGTAAACCATTGTAGTTATCAAGTTAGTTACACAGTTGTTAAATCAATCTGACTACCCCATTGACGTTGCTTGTTAGGTCACAAAAGGTTATCACATAACCCTGGGACAATGCAGCTGTCATAAATATAAATCAGCTGCCAAGTATCTGAATTTTGATAATGTCATCATAGGGATGCTATAGCCATCTGTAGAAAATATGTCACTTTTTTCAGTGCCATTGTAATTTCAGTCACTAAATGAAGTTGCGGACTATCAACCACTCAGAGTTGATTTAAGATGGAAAGTTATAAAAATGTTGAAATCAAAAAACAAATAAATCATTTTAATTTGTATTAAAGTCCATGTGGAAATCATCCATTTGGAGAACTTCATCACAGTTGTGAGGGCAATGAAGAAAACCTACTATTGTATCTTCAGGTAACAGGTCCCCACCCCCAAAACCTCTACCTCTATTATCTTTTCTAATATTCAAAAAGATAACATTAATAGATCCAATTGACTATTGTTTGCCTAGCTATTCTGGATTCTAACTAGTTAATTACAATATTTGTAAGGTACCTTTTGTTTCTTCAATCTTTGCCCCTACATTCTAATTATATTAGGCCAAGAGCTAAATCTCACAATTAAGGTGGTAATAAATGATTTTCTAAAAGTTAGACATACTATTTAAAAGATTTAATTTTTAGTTTTACAATTAGAGTTACATACAAAAGAGGAACTTATAAGAACACTTTTTTTAAAAAAAAACCCTCTCCCTTCAATCTGGAGAAATTTAACAATCTGAATGGAGAAGTTATGGCCCTATCTCGGTTCTCATGAGGATTAACCCAATCCAATGAAGCGAGCAAGTCTGCATTATCAATTTGTAGGAAAGATATGCAACTGCAGCCACATACTGACCATCTTGGCTTATGCTGTCTCACACAGATCTGTTGTACTATTGTGTCAACATACAAATGTAACCTCTGGGCTTTGGAATGAGGTTTTATAAATATGTTTATAAAAAACAGATGTTTCAACTATGCTGAGGCTTGTTATCTGAGAAAACAGTAGAAATATGACTTTGGTTTTACACAAATGAAGGCAAAGGCAAGGCATTTGGTTTTACAATTATTCATTATTTGTATTTTCTATAGCCTTTGATTGTTCACAATGGACAGTTTACAAGAATTATAATCAATTTTGTAATCATAAGGTGTTTTTTTTTTAAAAAAATGGCCATACTGGGAGAAAATCCCACAAATTAAATAACAATATCAGTCTCAACAGTTAGGTCACAAAACATCCCATCCCATTGTATATGGAAATGGCTACTTATTTAAAGTTATTTTGGGCTCGATGATTAAACAAGCTTAAGTTACTTCTAAATAGGAAGGTACCATAGATCATCAGAAAGGCCCTTGGACTGCAATTCATCCCTGTTATTCTACTCTCACTGAAAATACTTCATCTTGAAAGACTTGCTTCAACTAACAATAATGAAGCAATTAATTAGAAATGTGTTTGCATAATTGTTTGTTGCTACTTTTTCCTGAATGTCAAAAAAGATTTGCACAAGTTTTAGTGATTGAAAAGTATGGCAACCAGACTGTTAATCAGTACATAATATGGTTACTACAGATAATTGTCAACTTATGACTATAATTGAGTCCAAAATTTCTGTTAACTGAAACATTTGTTAAGTGAGTTTGCCCCATTTTACTACCTTTCTTGCCAGTTGTTAGTAACACAATTGTTAAATGAATCTAGCTTCCCCATTGACTTTGCTTGTCAGAGGGTCGCAAAAGGGGATCATATGACCCAAGGACACTGCAACGGTCATAACTATGAGCCAATTGCCAAGCATCTGAATTTTGGTCACGTAACCATGGGGATGCTGCAATGGTTATTTGAAAATTGATAAGTCACATTTGTCAGTGCTGTTGTAAATTTGAACAGTCACTAAATGAACTGTTGTAAGTCGAGGACCACCTGTATATCTTTTTTTTAAAATAGATATTATTATTTAAAAACACAACAGAACATAACAGAAAAGAAAAAACACATATTAACTATTTACATTTACCTTTACAGTAATAACGTTTCAATATTTCCATCTCTTCTCTTCTACAAATCTAGACCTTTATCTACTTAATTACATATATTCATATTCATATATGGACCATTTTGTTATAGTGTTATACTTAATTCGGTTTCTAACTCCTTGTCTTTATATTTTTCTCCTCAATCCAGTTATACCATCTTTCCCAACTTTTGTAGTATTCAGATTCCCCTTTATTTTTCAATGTCATAGTGAGTCTGTCCAATTCTGCGCACTCTAGTATCTTATTTATTAAACTTCTAAACTTCTAGACTATAGTTTCTGTTCCCCTAAGAACTTAAGAACATTCAACAAAAAAATATCTCTTCAAGATACTGGTTAGATATTGGCATGTCATGATATCACTGCATCTGAAAGCAGATTAAAACAGCAATACTTTAAAAAGAACAATAATACAGATTGAGTATAATCTTTGACTCAATAGAGGTAGAAGGGGGAAGGAGAAATAAAACAAACCAATTGTACCTAAGATTCGTGGGTGTGTGACCTTCCCAAAAGTTTTCAGAAGTATTCAAAGGTTGTATGACTTTCATGGAGTGGCCATTGGATAGAGTGATCCAGAGCAAGATGACAATTCTGCCAGATTTTTCTAACAGATCAACTGAAGTCCTAGTAAACATAGTTGCAGAACTAGCTCTGTTTCCTTCCTGTTGTATCCTGAATCTAGTTGTAGAAAGACACTTGACTCAATTCATTGTAACCCTGGTTTATGTTTCTATGGCTTAGCATGCTGTGCGATCCCATTCCATGGGTTTGCCATTTGTTGCACTGAACTACATGTTGTGTGAAACCAGCCTGTCAACTTCAGCACATACAGCATGACTCAACAGGCTAAAAATTATGAAATTGTGTTTTCTGCATCAAAGCATAAAGAATGGACCTTTATGTCCACTGAAGTCACAAATCTGGGCAGGCACTGTGAGAAAAACAAATTCCTAGAGGTGTGGGAAAGTGTTAGCAATTTCTGAGTGTCTCTTTTCATTCAGCTCCTTCCCTATTTGAGGAATGTCCACTTCAACAACAGTGCTGGGGATGAAATCTCCTTCTCAGAAAATGGACTGGGATCTGCTCGTTATGATCTTCT
>JANHGC010009390.1:111954-122226 GCA_027560395.1 Boaedon fuliginosus
TATGGGATCTCACCGGGCGCTGGGAGGCATGTGGTGGCAGAAGGCAGTCTCGAAGGTACCAAATTCAAGGCCTGCAGGCCAGATCCAGCCCGTGGGGTGGTTAGATCTGGTCTGTGGGGCCGCCCTGGAAACAGTGAAGGACCAGACTCTGGTGCCTTGGCGGTGAAAACAGAGCTCGGGAGGGCTACCGGAGGGCGAGCTCTGTTTTCAGCTGCAATGGCCTCCTGCAACTCTCTGCCAGCAAAACTGGAGCTCCATTTTTGCTGGCAGAGGGTTGCAAGAGGCCGTTGTGGCTGAAAACAGAGCTTGCGAGGGCCACGGATGGCCTTTCTGAGCTCCATTTTCACCGCCAGAGTGTTGCATGGGGCCATCGCAGCCGAAAACGGAGCTCAGGAGCCCGTTTTCACTGCCAGAGTGCTTGGACCACCACAAGCACCCGCGACATGAGTGACGTTGAGCTGGCCACATCTACCCTGTCCTCCCCCAAGGTCAAGCACAACCCTGATGTGGCCCTCAATGAAATTGAGTTTGACACTCCTGCTGTAGAGAGATGATTGAGAGCATCCTGTCATGTGGCATTACAGTCTGGTTTGGAAGCATTACTGCTCAGGACAGAAAGCCAGTGCAGAGCATGGTGAGGATGGCAGAAAAGGTTATTCACTTCCTTCTATTCAGGACGTGGAATAAAAGTGCTGCTTCACAGGGTCCACAGTATTGTCTGGGATGCTAAACATCCTCTTCACAACCTGTTTTCCTTGTTACCTTCTGGGAGGGGCCTTCGTGGCATCCGAAGCAGAACATCCAGATTCAGTCACAGTTTTGTTCCATATAGAATCAACCTTAATGAAATTTTCCTCTTACTGCTATGTATTTAAAATGGGCAGGGATTAATATTTATATGTATATATGGGTATGGGTATAGATGTGTATGTATGTGTGTATAACATGTGTATGTGTATTATGTATGGGTGTGGGTAGATATATACTTTTTCTGAGAGCCGGCAACAGAATTTCATTTTTAATGTGGGCCAGTATGCCCAGTTATCTTATCTAATGAAAGAGCTTCATTGTGTATCTATCCAGGCTACTCCTATATAGTCCTCCATTACTTTTAAAGGCTGGATGTCCATGCAACATTTGCTCAGTCCCTGTTTCCCACCTTGTTCCAACAACTGTAGAATCATCTCAGAGCAGAAATCAGAATAATCACCTCTCGACTAGATTACTGTAATGCGCTCTACATGGGGCTGCCCTTGAAGAGCACTCGGAAACTTCAATCGGTCCAGAATGCAGCTGCGTAAGTGATAAAGGGTGTACTTTGGTGCACCCATATAACACCTCTCCTCCACGAACTGCACTGGCTCCCAGTGGTCTTCCGGGTGCAATTTAAGGTGCTAGTGACAACTTTTAAAGCCCTTCATGACTTAGGAGTGGGGTACCTTCGAGGCCACCTTCTGCCACTTCATGCCTCTCAGCGCCCAGTTAGATCCCGCAAAGTTGGCCTGTTACGGGTCCCATCAGCTAAACAATGTTGGCGGGCGGGTCCCTGAGCTAAGGTCTTCTCTGTGGCAGCACTGGCCCAACTACCCATGGAGATTAGAACCATCCCTAATCTGTTAGCCTTCTGCAGAGCCACCAAGACCTAGCTCTGTTGGTGGGCTTGGAACTGATGCCTCCCCCTTGGAAGAATGATTATTGGTTGGTGTGTTATTGTGTTTTGTAAATTTTAATATATTGTATTATTGTTTTAATGGTTGTCTCATTATATTTTAACTGTTGTAAGCCACCTCGAGTTCCCCTTGACTGGGGAAGAGAGGCGGGGTATAAATCTAATAAAATAATAAAATCTTCTCTTCTTGTGGCTCATAAAGCTCTCTCCAAATGTTAATAGCAAGAGAGGCCAAACTCAGCAGTGTGGTTTCTCATTTTGATGTGAGAAACAAGTTGATATTGATTCTGGGTGACATCCAAGCTCAACTGACAATGGATCCCTTTGGGGAGAACTCTCCTCAATTTCCTCTTGTTATGGATCTGGCACAATGCTTTAAGCACTAGCAAGAAAGAATTGTAATAGAAAGTTAACAATGATTATAGTGCGCCAGAAATATTGCTGTGAGAGGGCAACCTCCACCAGTCCAATACCAGTCCCAGATGTTGCTTTATTTTGTCAACTGGCTCTTGACTCTTTAAGTGATTTAATACATAGTTTTCTTTAATGTGCTTTAAAATGTTATGTCATGTAGAGTTCAACGAGGTGGGATCTTAGGATCCCTACATACCACAAAAATATAGTGATAAAAAGAGTTTATTAAAGAAGGATAGAAATAGAGATGTCTCTGCTGAGATTACATACAGCTAGAATGTAAATGGAGGGGCATGCAAGCCCCTTTTATAGGCAGGAGACCACATCTCCCCCTACAGGTGCCGCAGGTGCAGCACTGACAACTGCTGTCACCCAGAGGCATGTTGGGGGCAGTACACAGGCACACTATTTTTTGTGTGACAATCCCCTTCCACTGCCCCCACCTCCCACACCAGGCCAAACACAGGTATTACAATTGGTACAATACAGAATATAAATGTTGTCACAGGGTCAAGCACAACTTCTCACAAAGGTATCATGCCTTTCACAAGGCAGGGGTTTGGTGAATATGTCCACCACCTGATCTACTGTCTTCCTATGTATCACAGTAATGAACCCCATCTTTGTCAGTTGTCTCACGTTCCTATACCTTATGTCCTAGACCTAGGTCCCACAGACAGTGCCCTGGATATTCCAATGGCCCCAGTGTTATCTTCCATTATGGAAATTGGAAGAGGTGGTGGCTCCCACAAGATGTTGACCAGAGAATCAAACCAGGTGAGGTCCTTCACCACATCTGATAGACATGTGTACTCTGACTCAGCCAAGGAGCAGGAGGTTCCCTACATGCCAATGAATAGAACTGCCATTGAGGAGGATGGGGAAGCCACATGTGCTCCTCTTGGTCTTGGGATACTGGGCCCAGTCTGCATCTGTGCAAGCAGACAGGCAGGCCATGTCCCTTGTTGTGGGCTCTAACAGCAGAGCAGCATCAGCAGTACTGCACAGGTATCTCAATACCCTTTTTGCTGCCAGCCGGTGGAACTGTTTGGGAATCTCCACATGTCTAGTAAGCAAGTTCACTGCCAAAGCAATATCAGGTCAGGTCCAGTTACAGATATAGAGCAACGACCCCACCACTGACCTGTACAAGGTGTTTTCCTTGAAGGTGGGGTTCTGTTTGTGGGTGAGCCCCCCAAAATCAGTTTGCATGGGGGTGCTGATTGGTTTGGCATCAGCCACCTTGCACTTGTTGACCAGTTCCCTGATCTTCTCTTCTTGGCAAAGTGCAAACCCCATCTTGGTCCTGGTGATGTGAACTCCCAGGTATCTGTCCATGTGACCGAGGGACTCCAGAGTGAATTTGTCTCCCAACATCCATGCAAAAAACTGCCACTGCTCTGACTTGGGCCTATGTAGAGAAGGTCATCCACATAAACTAGGACCTTCTCAAGCCCTTCCTGTGAGTGCTTAATGAAAACACACTCATCTGCAGTAGATGATCCATAGCCATGTTGGTGAGGGGTTTTGTCAGGCAGTCATACCACTTCTTACCTGACTGCTTGAGTCCATACAAGCTCTTCTTGAGCAGCCAGGTGTGGCCTTCTGAGTCCTCAAACCCAGGGACACATCTGACATACAGACTATGGTCCAGATCTGCATGCAAGTAGCTGGTCTGGACATCATACTGGTAGACCACCTTGCCCTTGGCTGCAGCAATGATGAAAGCAGCTTTGACACTCTCTGCTCTCATGGTGGGTGAGTAGGTCTCATAGTAATCCTGAAAATACGTTTGTGAGAGACCTTGGGCCATGAGCCTGGGCTTGTATAAGCTCTTGTTGTTTGCCAATGGTTTGAGCTTATACACCCACCTGGTGCCAATGGTCTTCTTGCCTTGTGGAAGTGTCTTGTGTATGAAGACCTTCAGCTGCTTGCAACTGGCCATCTTGTTTTCCATGGCTGTTCTCCATTTCCTCTGTTCCTCATCAGGCAGATTGAGGACATCTGAGTAAGTTCTTGGAGCTACAGTAACTGAATTGATGATGGCTATGTAGTCTTCTTCCAGTCTCTTAAGGAGGGACCCCTTTGTGTGTTTGGATCTCCTCATCTCCTTCCAATCACCTTGGTTCTCATCTCCTGCTCTGCTGGCCAGGAGACCTGGGTGTTGTGGAGCAGTTGTCACCTCTGGAGCACGCCCTGGATTGGATGTTAAGGCCTCTACTTTTCAGCAGATGAGTTCTTTGGCTGTTGGTCTGTTTTCTTCCCTTACATGTTTCTGTGTTTTGACAGGTGTGTTTACTTCACAGGCTGTGGCAGGCATGGCTGGGTTCCCCAGACATGTAGACAGCCAGGTCATTACAATGGATGTGTGACCAGCCGTCATCCTCTGTGAAGTTTGCAGAGTTGGAGATAACCACTCTCCTGTTGTTGTCAGTAGCCCTTTTTGGCTATAGCATGGCCAACAAATGTGAATTGTTTTAATACTTGATCCCCCTTCCCTTCTGATTGGTTTGGGGATGTGCACCCAGGTCTTGGGCCCAAATATGCATAGATGGGCCAGGTAAGGCTTTTTATTGTAGAGGAGTGAGTATTAGTTTGGTCAGCCACACTACTCCAAGTCCTGTTCAATGTGTAGTTGGCAAACACTATGGCCTCACCCCAATAGGTAGTGAACCAAGGAGACTTCCTGGGTCTGCGAACAGTGAGAAGTCACAAAAGCACAACACGATCCAGGGCCCTGGCAGTGGCATTATTCCACGCAACTACCAGGGACTTGGCCGTGCTGTGGGTCAGGAAATCAGGAATCTCCCCAAGCTCTCTCTGAAACCCAATTGGGTCCATTAGGTGCCTGGGGCAGAACCACCTAGTCGATCCCGCCTCCCTGCAGGGTGGGGCGGGCGTCAGGAAATCCAATTGAATCAGGGAGTGATCTGACCATGACAAGGGTTCAACAATTATATTCCCCTATACCAGATCACGGCACCAGTGCTCCAAGATAAAAACTAGATTGAGTGTGTGTGTCCCCATGAGTCAGATCCTAAACTACTTGGGTCAGGTCCACCGTTGCCATGGAGGCCATGAACTTCTGAGCTGCATCCAAAGAGTCGCCTAAGGACAGCAGGTTGAAGTCCCCAAGCATCATCAGCCTGGGAGACTCAACCACCAACACAGCAACCCCCTCAAGCAGCACAGGCAGAGCTGATGCAATACAGCTGGGAGGCAGGTATGCTAGCAACTTAACCCCTGAGTTCAGCTTCAGAAAAAGAGACTCACACCCGTCCATCTCTCGAGCTACGCCAAGCCGTGGGCGGAGATCCTGATGCATTATTACAGCAATCCCACCACCCCTGCCCTGGAGTCATGGATGGTGCAAGACCTGAAACCCAGTGGGGCACATTTCTGTGAGGAGAACAACCCACCTCCAGCCCCAATCAGGTCTTGGTAATGCACCCCAGGATTAGTTCTCTTCTCCAGGATTAGTTCCTGGATCAGAGGAGCCTTATTAATGACCAACCTGGCATTCAAAAGTAACATCCGGAGTCCAGGGCCCTGAATTCCCAAACCAACAGGCCCCTGAGATGAGCCAGAGGGGTCAGAATGCAGTACCACCAACAATTGGCGAGTACACATTCCTCGACGATGGCTTACCCCACGGCTCTCATAAAGAATAATGTAATAAGTCATAATGGAGCTGACTGACAAATTCTAGCTTGTGTGTTGGGTACCTAACCAATGATGAGTCAGGTACAAAATTTTCACGTCAAAATTCATTGAGTACCAAATTTGATGAGTTTCAAAGCAGTTGAGTACCAAGGTATTGCTGTATGAATGAATGACCAAAAGCAAGGTTTCACCCATAAATATACTTCACTATCAATAATTTTTTATTCAATGTCCCTGATATGAATCATTGCCACTAAAAGGAAGCAAGATAAGGAAAGAAAGCCCTGTGATGCTACAGCATAAGGAAATCAATTTTATTACCATAATTAAAAATAGATTTTAAAACTAAATTGAAAACCTGTTTACTTTATAGGAATTTTCTTTTCAATCATGATACATAGAAAAATAATATTTTTGAATTATGTAGACTTCTTTAATAATTATTTATTCATTGGGATGTTGGCCATGTATATTATCCAAGCATATTGAAATCATTTACCACTCTATTTATAGTGTTTCAGTTTTTAAGCATTGTTTAAAGTTGCATGATGTGTTTAACAGTATCAATGGAACAACACTGGTTTATTATCAATATTATTAACATCATTATCTAGCAGAATAGCAGATATTTTTCAGATTTATTTTACTAAATCCCCTAGAGTTTAACTAAGGGAGAGTATTTGGATTGTAAGTCTCAGAAGTCTATTCAAATTGATATGAGCATAGCAACAAGCCCTAGGGACCCTGTTTAATATTTAATATCTTAAAGTCCCAGAAAATGTCTTTCGTCACCTGACACACAGGTATATTATCATTAATGGAGGATACTAAGCTGTTACTAAGCTGCAGCTTAACCTCATAAATACTTTGGTGAACTTGCTCCCCAAAGCAACGTTAAATCATATTCAGAAATTCAACCCTTTAAATTATTACAGCTTATTGTACTTTTAAAAACTGTACTGTATGTTTCAAATTCATGCATATAATTCCAAGAGCACTTTTAATACCTGTTTTAACTACTTTCCTTACTGGTAGGGTGTTCATACAAGAAGATAATAATAATAAAAAGTGATTTTTTACTATTATTAGTAAATAATTTGAATTTTGATTCCATTGAATTTATTAGAACTTGAACTCTGGGCAACATTTTTTTTAAAAAATGGCAACTTTAAGATTTGTAGATGTCATCAACATCCAGAATTCCCCTGTTGAAACCCATATATCTTAATGTTGCCACGTTTGAAAAACACTGATATAGACTTTATGTCCATCCCTTAGTCATATATGCTCAACATGCACCACTTTCTACTAATGATAAGGTTAGCATTTCTCAGATTTTAGTCTGCAGTCCACAACTGCAAACAAAGTCAATAAAGCCATGCATTAATCCATGCAAAATAGGGTCTACAATCTACAAGAGGCTGTCTTGTAAATCATCATTCACTAATTTGGAGGTAAGTGTAGAATGCTAATAATCAGTCAGGATCGGAAGAATGGATCTTGGGGCTAAGTGGATTTGGAAGAGGAAATAACTGAAAACAGAAGAATGAAGGTATAACAATTGCAGGAATAGAAAATGCAACTATGAGAAATATTAGAAAGTAGATTAATCTCCAAATAGATTGGATGAAAAATGAATGTGGAGAAAGGATAGGGAAGCTGCTTGAAACAGAATGAAAAGAATTATGTTGCAGAGTGCTATAGAAATGTGAGAAGCTGTCTGAATGAAAGTACAGTATGAGAAAATGATATTTATGGTACAGTGAAGTGAAAGGGGCTACATATGAAGAAAACATGCATAGAACTGTTGTTGAAAAGATGAAAATGAAAGATTTTGTATGGAGAATAAAGACAGAACACAACAGTTTGGGGGGGGAAAGTCAAAAAGAGAACAGTTCAAATTAAAACAGACTAAGAAAATGCCCACACTTTTAGTAGAAATAAGTACTGTAGTTTAGGAAGTGGGTGAAGAGGGATGAACAAGGATCGTTCAACAGAACAGTTTTCCAGATGTTGATGAACTTTGAGTCCTAGAAGCCCAAGTAAACTGATCAATGGAGAGGAATTGTAGTACAGTAACTTCTGGCATGTGGTTTGGTTCAGGATTTCTCGAGCAAATTTAACTTCATGGAAAAGAGCCCCTTTACTACAGGATCTCCTCCAGCTATTGCAGTGAGGTTTCTGAAGAAATGGAAAATGGAAACTACCATCTGGCTGTATTGGATATTGCACCATTAGGTGTAGGAAGTGGTGCCATATTATTCCACTACCTATTATGAATCAGAATTAATCCACAACTTCTCAATTATCCTCTGTGACAATTATTCTAAGTTTGGAAATGACAGGGTTCACCATACTAGATGTAGACATGGAGAGCTTCTTAGACCCAAAGAAGTACCTTCCATGCGGGTTTCCTGTTACACTTGAAGCTGACTGATTTTGATCAGATTCAAAGTTTTGAGTTAACAAATATGCTTTGAATATACGCATTTCAAGAATAATTTCATTCCTTTAGGAATATTTTTGTACCACAGGAAGTGAAGTTTTGTACCGTAATATAGATCCGAATTCTTTGACATCAGGAATTTTATATATCTGATGTAATTAAAGCCATGTTATAATTAAAACCATTCAGCACTAAAATGCCCTGGCCCCTATTTATTTCAACGAGGCAGGTTATTCAGCTTGCAGAGTTTATTTTTTAAAGAAAATGAACATGGATATATAATGATTTCATCTTAGAAATCAAGCATGGTCAACTTAACAACAAACAGAAAATGCTGATCTACTGAAACGTCCATATCTTGATGCTTGAGAATAACAAGGCATGCAGTGTTGATTGCTATCATTCCATGTTTGTGTTACTTAATAGTTAAATGATTTCTTTTTTAAAGGAGAGGCTTGATCTGACATATCTAATTTGGCTCTTACAGTCCTTACACCTTTTATTTTTACTTCCTTTGTCCCTAATTAGCGTAGTAATTAAGAAGTATTTGAACAGTTGGAAATGCACAGTGATGAACTAATCCACTGCAAGATATTTTGCAGGACTAGAGCATTGTGCCTCTACGTTCTTAGCAAGATTCCTATCTGAATTCACTATGCGTGTTGACTCAATAGTCATAGCTTGTCCAGAAGTATTAAAATCACTGCACATGGATTTTTTAAAAAAACAGGTTTTGCTTTAATGTAAATGGCTAGGGAGGTATAACATTAAAGAACAAATACCCACAAAATGCAATATAATAAACCCCAATTATATTAAGCCTTGGAGTAGTTGAATTTATCCAGATCCTGTGTGACTGTCTCTCCTACATATGCAGAATGGAAGTATTAAATACAGGCCCACCTTTCCGAATTTATGTTTGTGAAGTCCTCTGAGCATACCCAGGGGTGATTATGAAATCTTTTCCAGATTCCACAATGCCCGAGTTTTGGCAGAGCAGACTGCATTCATTATACTCTTTGCCAGAAATCTTTGGAATGGACTCTATTCAGTCTTAATTTTTACCAGTAATTAATGTAATAGTTTTTCATTTATGAGAGCAGTCAGTAGATGAGACACATCTCCCAGCTGTGCAAGTATGAAAAGCTAAGTAAAGCATTTCAGACTTGTTGGAGCAGTCATGCTTTTCAGGAAACAGCTTGCCAAGAAAACCATGTTGCTGAGAAGATCATCATGGATATAGACCAGTCATAGATATTATTATACCCCCTGAAGAATATCTCGAGGGATGAGATATATATTTTTTGGCAAGAAAATAAAGAATCATATATGCCGTGAATCCCATGCGTATAACGTTAGCCAAATAGTAGAGTGCAAGCCAAGTTCCATATTTTATTGACTGTTAAGCCATAGAGAACAGTGTAATATATAGTCAAATGTAAAACAAAATGTTCTCTTTAAACCAGCCAGGTGTGACAAACATTTCCTCCTCTGATCTGAGGTGATTTAGGAACTTCATTCAGCACACTTGTATTAGATTTCATTCGGGCTTTTGTTTATTACAATAACTAAATCTAGAACTAGGATCTGGTAATGGACAACATTTGTGCCAAAGTTTCTTTTAAAGAGACTTTAAAAGCAGAAATGCAAATTAAGTAAAAACAAATGCATATCAGTGTACACTAAGTGTGAAATGTTTGTCTATGTGCAGATAATTTAAATCCAACCATCTGCTGGTTTTCTCTTCAGGGTCTGACTCTTTTATATTTCTTTTTTTTTTAAGTATAAAAATTATTTGGCTGTTCAACTTACCCTTACAAAAATAAAAGCCCAATATAAAATATAAAACAAAATATAAAAACAATTTAAAAAACCCCATCCCCTGGTGACAACAATCAAATAAGCCTCCTGATGGACTCCATCCCACTCTGGGGTCCCCAGACCCACTGGCAAAACCAGGTCTTCAGGACCCGTGAAAGAGTTTTTTTTGGGGGGGGGGCAATCTTATCTACCATATTTTTCGGAGTATAAGACGCACCCGAGTATAAGATGCACATTAGTTTTTGGGGACCAAAACAAA
>JANHGC010009390.1:157992-182198 GCA_027560395.1 Boaedon fuliginosus
GGTGGGTGGGTGGGTGGGTGTTGTTTTAATTTACAACTGGCCAATTTTAACATAATAAAGCATGTCAACTGTATCACTCTGCTACACTTAGTCAGAAAGAGCCAGATGTTATATATCACTCAAATAATTTTGAAATGCCTGGAATTCTGAACATGGCAATAAAACTCTTCACTGGGGATTCTTTTAAAAAGTGTTTTAAATATTTTCTTTTTTCCCTAGTTGATTGGAATAGCTCTTTTAAACATTTGTCATTATTACTCAGGAAGTAGGGAATAGGAAAATCTTATCCTTCACTATCTGGCATGGTTTCCTCAACCTGGATAAATGTCAGTCTTTGCTGGAGACCACGAATATATTTGATCATATTGTATTGTGTTTTATAGAAATTACTGTCAGGCATTTACATGTAGTCACTATTATATCCTAGAGCAGTGTCTATCAACCTTGGCAAGTTGAAGTTATGTGGACTTGAACTCTCAGAATTCCCTAGCAAGCATGCTAGCTAGGGAATTCTGGGAGTTGAAGGCCAGACATCTTCAAGCTGCCGAGATGGTGAATTACTGTGCTATAGTGTCCACCTGCATATCTTCTGTGCAGGGACAGAAGAAAATTTGATTCCTTCAGAATTTTTAGATGAATCTACCAGTTTTGATTTTGTCAGATATACAAAGAACACCCAGCATGTAGATGCTTAACCAAGCATACCCTTTCCAGGATTTTGCAGCATAGTTCAATATTTAGCAATAGATCTGGAATGGGACAACTTACCACAGTTAACCAACCCTAACCAACTCGCTGTGATCAGCTCAACATGGGCCAACTCGCTGCAGGACAATTCAATGTGGGATAATTCAAGAGAGGGACAAGTGAATTGCGGCAGGTCTTGCCTTGCTTTAGGTTTGAACCTTCTCAAGTTAGAAGTCTTCAAGGCTGTGGTGAACCAGAGCATGGAGTCCCAGTGGCCCGTCAGCCAAGGCGTGAGCTCCATCGGCCAAGCCGTGGAGCAAGCATGGCATGCCCAGGTAGTCCCTGCACAGATCCAGGTCGAGGACATGGTACATGTGTCAGCCACCCGCCACTTCTTCCTGACATGCCTGCTGCAAGGGCCAGCTGCTCTGCTGACATTCAGGTACCGGTCCTCCACCTCTGGCCTCACCAAATGCAAAGGGGTCGAAGAGATAATGGTGGGCTTGGGGTTAAGTTCAGTTAAGGTTTGCTGGAACGGAAAAGAAAAGGGTAGAGTTGGAGCTGAGACTGAGAGAGGGGAGAAGGGAGGCATTGAACAGAGAAACAGCAGGCGCACTGGGGATGATGAAAAAAGAAACAAGCTCAACCATGCACCATACTCCTAACCATGTCTACTGGGGAGTCTACTTTTAAACAAACTTATCATTCACCCCAACAGTGGGCATACAAAATTAGCCTCAAAATCTCACCAGCTAATAGCCACCATTTCACCGTTTCTTCATTTTGTTTATATGGTGGAACTAAGCAGATTGAAGTTGGATATGTTACTTGATTGGAAAAGCCTCCGTTTGGACAATATATCACAGCTGAATGGTTGATTTGCACAAAAACAGAGTTTAGAGGCTTACAGAGCTTTATTCTAGCTCTGGTGCTCACTCGCTCTATTTTTAAAGCAAAAAGAACAGTTTTCAGGGGTGGCAGATATGGCAGACACTCAACCTGAAAGCTTCCATCCTTCCGAGGTCGTTAAAATGAGGACCCAGATTGTTGGAGGCAATATGATAACTCTGTAAACCACTTAGAGAGGGCTGTAAAGTGCTGTTTCTGTTGCTGCTGTCAGCCCATTTTTTCCACATTTAGCTCCTTGTGGCAGAATGGGAGCAAATAGGCTGATCCCATGAATCCCCAAAGAATCCTTCATTGCCCAGCTGGGAAAATGGCCCTGGACCGATTAAGAATTTTTTCTGGATGGGGAAATAGCTCCAGAGAAATCTGGGACCCCTTTTAAAATGAAGCCGCCAAAGAGCCCCGAGCCCTTCACTTCCTCTTCCAGCACTGTGCATTTGGTGAGTCCAAATACACAGGACCAGTCCCTAGATGTCAGAAGAGCAGCTGGACCTCGCAGTGGGCATGACAGGAAGAAGCAGCAGTGGCAACAGGCTTACTCTCACATGTGCACCACAGCCTTGGCCTGAATTAGCACAAGAATTACTTGAGTGTACCACATTTGTTCCATGGCCGATGGAGCACACATCTTGGCTGATAGAGCACTGGGGACTCTCGTCTGTCTCCAGATTCAGGGACTTCTGACTTGAGAAGACCCATGCAATTCATTTGTCTCTCTCTTGAATTATCCCACACTGAATTGTGTCATGGCAAGTTGTCCCATGGTGAGTTGACTGTGGTGAGTTGAACCTAATAGATGATGGTAGGAAAAAGGCTTGCAAAAGTTATGGATGTTGCCTAGAAAAATAAGTATATTTATCAGAATTCAACATTCTGTTATAAGATGAGCTATTAAATGCAAATTAAATTTGGCAGAATCATCCAGGTTCAACCCCTTGCACAGAGGGTTGTGTACTAATTTTCAGTTATGTAAATGTCACAGAAAATATTTTCATAGTGTAATTCAAATTTGTTAGTGCATAAATGTTTCCAGATGTATTTATATTCTTATAGATTTCCGGTCAATTGCTTCATGGATATTTTCAAAGGAAGGCAGCTATGTTGTTCTTAAAACAAACATTGTAACATTTTCTCAATTCATTGCAAAATCATTTGTATTGGCCTATAATGTCACTTGTCAGGGATAAATTATTCATTCCTGTAATTTTAGAGATGCACAAAAGCTAACAAACAATCATCTTTTATTTAGCACGAGCTAATGACCCGGCTTTGCCCGGGTAATTTTTTATGGGATTGTCATCTTCCTTCTTTCCTTCATCACTTCTCTTTCCCTCAGTCTCCCTCTCTCCCTTCCTTCCTCCCTCCCTCCCTGCCTGCTGAAGCCTACAGTTCCCAGCATACTATGCCCGATTTGCATGCCTTGCCTCTATTGGCTGGAGAGCTTCAGGCCTCAGTAGAGCTTGGCAGTTAAATGTCAGGAGGGGGAGGTCCACTTTGACACCAAATTTTGGTGGAAAGAACCCAAAAACCCATTTGTGATCCTCACAGTGTCTGTTAAGGGAAGGTGAGGTATCTGTGTGAAAAGTTTGGTTGAAATTGGTCCAGATGTTAAAGACTATATGGAACACACACACACACACACACACACAAAGTCTCTTTTATAAATATAGATGAGAAGTAGGGCAGCTACTTTTATCATTCACGTTTATCATTCAGCAGGAAAAAACTTTTTTTCCCCAGTAGATAAGCTCCACAGTTCATTATAGGATATCTTATAAAGACATGCAAAATGAAAAGAAAGAAAAATCCTCTGTGAACAAGGGAACAGGAGATTTTTCACAAAAATATGAATGTCTTTATTAGAGAACAAGGCTGGTAATCTACTTTGCCTCCAGGATCTGTAGATATTGTCAAATGAGGAACAGTATCTACACGCATAAGCAAACGTGATGACGAAGGGTGAAATTTTCTTCATAGAATCATGGAAAAGAGGACTCATTAAAGCTGGAATGAGGGAGAGTTTCAAGGCTTTTTCTGCTTGGATGAGGACAGCACCTTCTTCATGGAAATAGGGGAGAGAACAATTATGGTCCTTCCACCTCACCGAAGATCCATGCAGTGGATACAAAGAAATATAAATGATCTGAGAACAGGATTTCTGGATAGGATGGTTGAAAGGCATTCTTTCTTTACAGTTCCTAATGCTGTTATCAAGATCAGAACAGAAGCCTTTTCTTTAACAAGATAATGGCAGGATCATAAAGAAAAAAACAGATGGATGTTCTGAGCCTTATTTTTAGTGTTGATTATCACAATGTAGTCCCTGAGCTGGGGTCACTCTAGTGGGATATTACCATTAAAATCCATTTCAGTCCAGATTCCAGCATGTTGACGAGATCATGATTTTTCTTCTCTGTTTTTTAAAGCTTCTACAATAGCTCTCAATAATTTGCAGATGGTTTATGTTTTATCGTTTTAATTAGAAATGAATTAGAAAACAGTGAACATGCACAAAACCTGCAGTGCAGATATTCACACCGTTACGATGTCAGAGTATCCTTCAGCTTCTTAATGTGTTAATGCAACAAATTTCTCTAGGCTTTTGTGAAAGTTTCTCCATAATTAACATTTTAGGCACAAGAAGAATCTCTAAAAAAAGGTTTGCTGGGGGAAGGTTTGCTTGTTTTATTTTATTATTATTATTATTTACTTTGGCTAAACTGAGTACCTTGTGCCACAATCAGTTTAAAATAAGTGCTGTGCATTCATGTCACTTTTGATATGTGAAGAATCTAAACAGGGATACAAAGCCTTCACTTATTAACACGTCTTGCCATCAGTTTGCCTGTCTCTGTGTTTTCATGAAGTTTTCAGTGTCACATTGGTTACTAAAGTGAGATCATTCTTTGCTAAGCTTTATTTTAGTATGGGAGTCTTTGGGCAGCGTTGGGCTTCAGGGTTTAGTGACTGTGATCTAGACAACAGATATCCTGATGTTTTGCCAGCAACTGTGTCTGCATCCTCAGGGTAACATAGGATGCCAGCCACATCTGCCAGTCAACGATCAGAAAATCTGTTATCTGGACCAGTCACTAGACCTTGAAGCCCAGCAGTCTCCAGCAGATACCAGCTATCAAAGATTTCACCATGGAGATATTGTTTGCTACTTAGAAGCAGAGGGAAGCTATATTTTTCATTTTCCTACCATTATTAAGATTGCATGGTTACATGTTCATGCCACATTCTACTAAATATGGATAGAACATGGGAAACAAATGGGAAGTCATAACTTAAGAGAAGGAATGTGGAATTAGATTAAGATGGACCAAGGGAAGCAAATAAGCAAAGCCACATTATGCTGTCACAATGAATTTCCACCTTTTTGCACCCAGCTTGCAATCACACAAATACAAAAAGGGCAGAACTTGCACCGTACATGGTACTGTTTCTGTCCTTTTAATGAAAGACTCCAATTCTGCAGACATCTCTGATCACAGAAATTCCTACCTACAAATCCATAGAATAGAGCAGAGCAGAACAGAACAGAGCTGGAAGAGACCTTGGAGGTCTTGTAGCTCAACCCCCTGCTCAAGCAGGAGACCCTATACCATTCAGACAAATGTTTGTCCAGTATCTTCTTAAAAACCCTCCAGTGATGGAGCACCCACAACTTCTGAAGGCAAGCTGTTGCAAAACATCACCCAGAAGAATTTCACCACTATATAGGGATGAAAGGATGGATCTGGTGCTTATAAATGTTCAATTCACATTCCAATCACTGTAAGGGATTTAACTTTATTGCTTTACTTATGCAGGCAATCAGTTGCACAACAGCCAAATCCATTCTTATTTTCCCCATTTTTTTAAAAAAATGCTTAGGATCTGGACCACGTACAATTACATCTGGAAGAAGTGAGGTTCTTTGATTTATTCAGTTACAATGAAGATGTGGGGGCTTGGCAGTGTTTCATGTGTAACAATCCTGACAAGGCAACAGGTAAGAGACTTTTCTGCAGAAGAACTGAGTGATACAAATAATACAGATTCAGAATCTAATAAAGGGTGTTCTGCATAAAATATCTGAATTATGCAATCATGTTATTAACAATGAGAGCTTGTTTGCTATAGTAGCTAAGATTTACCTTTGTCTTGCTTGAAAAACCTGGCTGTAACTTGGCCTAAACAAGGTTAGGCCATCATCATCATCATCAGAAATAAATTAAGTTAATTAAATTAAGAATAAATTAAGTTACATTAACATTTAAAATTAAATCTTTTGGGACACTCCCTTAATATTCTCAGTCTGCCGAATTACTTTTAAAGTTGCATTTTTTACCTGTGATTTCAATAGTGATGTTTGCCCATTTCCATAGGACAGATTTCAGTTATTGACATGTTTTGTTATTTTACAGACCGATAAAGGGTATGCCATGCAGTGAGTAAATGAAACATATAAATTAGGAGGCTTCATTATTGCCAAATGAATCGAATTAGAGATGGTTGGTTATTTTGGGATTCTATCCAATTCACTTCTCATAATGACAGAAGAGCTTTTACAAACAGAATCAGAAGAACGCAATGTTACTTTTTTTAACATTGATAATTAGCATATTGTTTATATAAGCTTGATAAAATTTGCCAAGCAAATCAAGCATTTTTTTTTGTTCTGTATTTGTTTTTAGCTCTTAGTTTTGTTGATTTCTGTGTCTTCTGGGTAGACCTCAGTAAAATGTGCTAATTATTATTTGGGGCCAGTATGTTTGTGCTGGAAACTATTCCCTGTTTTGGACAGATGGAGTAATGAGAAGTAAAACAGTTGCCAGTTAAAATGACTTGCCATCTGAAGATGTGAATCCATTGAAATTATTCAGCAGGATGGAAACAGCTGGCAATTAAGGAGTTTGGACAACTTTTTAATGCTGACTGTCGGCTATTATGCAGAGATGAAAACTTTTTAAAAATCCCACTAACATCATACAGCCTTGCATCTATGAAGTGTTTTTTTTATTGTATTTCAACTGGCTCAGTTTTGATTCAGAATTGATTCTATGACATTTCCAAAGACAAATTTATTCATTTTCCACGGTAGCACATCTGTTTAAGGGTATGATTCTAGACTGAGTTATTATTTGGTTAAACTGTTGTGTTTTGCAACGCCTAAGCAAAGTAAATTAAAACTGGAATCATAACCACACCAACCAGAAGAATGTGTTATGGAAATTAATAAGATTAATAAGAAGATAATAAGTTACAGTAAACGTAGTGATGTTATTTTTTTGTTCTGAAACTTATAATACAAGTTTAGACATTATAATATTATGGCATATTTTGATTTGAATGCCCTTTCTTCAAAAAGCTCTTAAGAGTCTGCACAATCAAATTCACTTTCAATCTGTTTCCTTCTATTTCTCTTCCCTCTGTTCCACAATTCTTCATGGTACATCCCAATTCTAAATTTATATCTGCTTGCAGATTTTGTTATCCCCTTATATTTTATTCTTCTGCTGTTATTTTACCCAGAGTAGAAGTAATAGCTAAAACTATATATAGAAAGCAGTAGAAAGCTGGTATGTATTGGTCCTACATGCTTAATTAAGTACTGCTTCATTGATCAGTTAAATGTTTGTTGACATAACTGCCTACAATATTCACAGTTACACAATTTTATTTCTGTTCCCTGTTGTTTCTATGCATTACAAATTTAGGTTTCCATTCAACTGCACCAGCTTTTTTGAAATGTTCTGTAGCTAATCGCTTTTGGCAGCCCATGGAAGCAACATATTATGCTTTGTACATGCTCAAAGGAAATATTAACTGTGAGGTCTTTGGTGTTCTCTGACCTTGATGGTTCTCTTGTGGGTGTTTCATTACCATACCAAGTAACATCAACAGTGCTAGAAAGCAGTGTGGTTTGGAATCAAGGAACTTCTAGGAATCCTTCCACAAACACTTGACAGGGCAAGCCACTAGTTTATAAAAATAAGGGCAAACCGCACTCCCCTTTACGACTGACGATGTTGGTAATGAAACATCTGCAAGAAAACCATCAAAATCAGAGAGCACCAAAGACCCCACAGTTCAACCCTGAGTTACAAATATTCTCTTCTATTGGTAATTGAGCAACTGCTTCTCAGTCACTGTGGTTCTTCAGATGTGATCAGAAAAACCATCCCTGTGAAGGTAATTGTTTTTGGTTTCATGGGTGCATGCCCATAAAAAGGTGGTCTCCCCTGTCTTTCCCAAAACTATTCAACCCTACATAGTCGGATGGTGACTATGAAGATACAGGAATGCCCACATGGAGGCAAGCACAAATGAATAGAGAAGGATAGTCCCTGATGAGCAATACATTCTTTTTTCTGCAGTTTAAATGTCTTGATTGTATATAAACGTCTGAATATTGCTTTTGCAGATCAGGATTTCTAACTTCTTAGTAGGTTGTCAATATCATGAATTTCCTAAAGAGCATGTGGTGGCTGCTTTTGATAGTTCTTAGGAACAGAGTTCAGCTAAAAAGCCATTTAAGAGATCTAAATGTATATAGTTTTATCAATTCCTGTCTCTCTTTGTTATTTAAAAGTAACCAAAGAGAGATAGAGAGAGCACCAAACACTCTTAATGTAGAACATACTGAATCAAATGTTTGACATAAGAAAACAGACAATATCAGGAGCTTTCTTTGCTCATTTCCTGCTGTCATAGCCAAAAATGAAATAGATTTATTTTCTGAATAGTCCTCTGCCATATGGAGGGCATATTTTTTTGCAGACCACTACAATCCTTACTCTTAAAATATATTTTAGGGACCATGAATATTCGTCAGCATGACTCTTTCTAGATACGTTGTACTACAGTTTCCATTATTCCTAGCCAGGACATCTGGAAAGGTCTGATAGGACTTTGATCTTCAGCTAATAGTTTATTATTCAACTTACACCACCAACATATCTTTTATTTGTTTATATTCCATAAGTACAAAAAATGCTATGCAATATCTATTTAAAAATAGCTTATCTATTTAGTTATGTATCTTTTGCTATGCACATTAGAGCAGGGATAAGAAGGGGAGAACATGAGATTCCATTTTTTGTGACAGTTTCTTTTGGTATCTATTTAATGAAAGTTTTCTTTAAAAACACACACACACACACAAACCACTAGAATCTTACATCCTGCTTCTTCAGTTTAATCATGAGGTACCCTGAAGACAGAATTTGGATCTACACGAATGCCATTTACAAATACAATTCCATTCATACCATATAGACTCATTCATACCATACTTACTCATTTATGCATTATTTACACATTCCATTCATATTCCTTTTACATCCTTCTCCTCAATCAGAAACCCAGATTCCCCATTATTTATAAGGATTAACAACGTCACTCTGTCTTCCCTGCTTTTCCTCCCATCCCTACATTTTCCCTCACCACTATTACTACTTAAAGAATTAATTAGGATTTTCTAAGGAATGCTATGAAAAAACTCTATAATTGACCATGGAATACTTTAGAGAACCTGATAGTGTAATTTCTGTCTAATATGAGTTTGTGTTGAAACTTGCAACAATTTACATTTCAGCAATTTCTTTACCTAAACCTATAATAAATAGAGGTACCGATGAAGGACAATATTTACAGCTCAGGGTTGAAATGAGGGGCCCTTGGTTCTCTGAGCTTGGTTGTTTTCTTGCAGATGTTTCATTATCCAAACTAGGTAACATAATCAGTGTTAGACTAGTTCTGATGATGGGTAATGAAACATCCGCAAGAAAACAACCAAGCTCAGAGTGCACTAAGGACCCATCAATATTTAGTGCTTAGTCAATATATTGTAAATAAGTGAAAACTATGTGATCTAAATTAATTATACAGTTCAATCCAAAGTTGGGCTAGGGGGGCAAAACAACCTAACAACCCTGATGTAGCTTTGAACAATGAGCTGCCCACCCATGATTTATAGTATTTTAAACAGCAACTCTTTATTTCAGTGCTTTTCCTTAAATTCCTTCCCATGCAATCTTATCATTAGAAGAGAATATACAGTATGTAGCTCAGTGTTGAACTGTGGAGTCTTTGGTGTTCTCTAAGTTAGTCAGATAAAGAAACATCTGCAAACAAATCACCAAACTCAGACAGCATTAAGGGCTCCAGTGAGTTCAAATAAAGCATGTGCTATGATGTGACAACATTGATTGATTTCAAGAAGCAAAGGCAAGTTGGACGAAGTTAGTATTGGATGGAAGACCATGCAGAAATGTTACGGCTATAACCTGTTCTGGGAAATTAAAAAAGAAAAACCAACAGAAATCAGCAAAAGGACGGTCTTTCTATATTGTTGCCAAGAAAACTACATGGACATAGCTACAGTAGAAGAGCCAGGATGAACATGAAGGAGATTTTATCTTACAATCAGGCCTAAAGAAAGGAATGATGGCTCCAAGAGTCAATAATCACTATAATAACTGCAGAATGTATTTGCAAGGATAATGGATTTCTTTTCCATCTTTCATCCATTTGTTCTGTAGACAGCAGTGCATGAGTCATGGTAGAGTTTCTTTCTGAAATAGCCTTATGGTTATATCTGTCATGGGATCAAAGCACAGGCAGCCAAGAACTGATATTGCTTTCATTAATGCTAGTTCTACCTTCCAATAAATCCACTGATGCTATTCTACCTAATTTACAAACGCTTAAAGGGAAAGAAGTGGTTGAGTAAAATCGTGAAACTGGAGGCTTTATGGGAATGGTGTCAAGAATTACAGAGCTGATTAAAAAATGTTTCAGGACATTCAGTTTCCTTGATCGTTTCCTCAGGCACCTTTTGAAATGCTGGCCTCCTTGCTCAATGTCTCCTGCATTTTGGAGAAGATACAAAAGGTATTTTAAGATGGTCAGAAAGATATTCCCTGCCCCCTATAATTTTCTTCTCATACAAATTAGGGCTATCAGATCTCAACTACAAAAGTCCAGATAACCACTAAATGAAGAAAAGAATTAAAATTGTCAACAACTCTGATCATCTGGTCTTCATTTTAGTAGGTCTGAAAGCCCTATTACAAATACAATGGTCCATGCAGCTCATAATAATATTTGTGACCAATCCTATAACAGTAGAGTAGGACACACTTCTACTCTATCCATTTAAAAGTATAAATACTTTGTAAAAGTTTTGAATGTTTCAATATCTCCCGTAATTTGTGTCATAATTTTTTTAAAATACTAGCTTGGAAACCAGTAGTCCTGTTATACAAATGTAAGCTTATTGTTATTAAATAAATTCAGGCTGGCCTAGAGTGACCTCTAAAACTAAAAGATAATGCATTATATTCTGTTTATTATTTCAGATTTGTGTTTGTAGAGAGCAACTCAACTTTAGGCTAAAACTATACCCATTTATATGTTTATAGTTAAATCCAATTTTGTTGTTCTAATTCAACATTTAAGCCAGATTTTTCCATGATTGCTGAGGGTTTAAAAGATACCATTATATTATTGTGGAGACTTTAGGTTGATGTGACTGATCAAGACACCTTTTAAGGTTACAGATGGAATTTATGAAAGCTTTCCATAATTTTAAAAATCCTTGCAAATAGAAATGTTGAAGAGATGAAAATTTCTTTCCTCATATGCTTGCTTCATTTTGTATAGATTTCGGCTGAAGAGCATTTAAAATTTCCCAAATGTGCATTCATTTGGAGTCTGAAATAGTATAGTACATTCTGTCATGTCCGCTTTTCATCACAGGATTCCTAATTTTCTGTGCTTTACATACCCAAATCTTGATGAACGAAGGATTTTTGGCAAGGGTGTGGCCCATGAAAAGTCACTATATTTATTTCCAGTTTTGCTGACATTTCTGATATTGCAGAAAGATCCCTCCAAAAGTAATATATGGGGGGAAATGTTTACTGTCGAATTAGACAAATATTTAAACATTTACTCTCCTTAATCCTTTCCACATAAACATGAGTTTAGGGAACATTTATATATATATAAAAAGTCAGTTTATGTTCATAACAAAGAGGTTCCAAGCACTTTGAAAACCAATTGAAGTTATGATAGAGCAAAACTGAATCTGGACCTCTTGGGGACTTGTAGAGTCTAAGCTTTCTGATTTCAAGTTGTTTAATAGAATGAAGCATTATATTAATTTATAATTGCACTTAACATTCCCAATACAGGTAGTCCTCAATTTACAACTACAACTGAGTGCAAAATTTCTGGGGCTAAGTGAGAAAGCAGTTAAGTGAGTTTTTACCACCTTTACCATTTTGCCGCCTTTCTTGCCACAGTTGTGAAGTGGATCTGGCTTCCCCAATGATTTGCTTGTCAGAAGGTCACAAAACGTGATCCTGGTGATAAATATGGGTGTTATGACTGTCATAAATATGAGTTAATTGCCAAGCATCTGATTTTTGATCACATGGCTATTGCAATGGCACAATGGTTGTAAGGGTGAAAGTGGTCATGTCACTTTTTTAAAGTGCTGCTGAAATTTTGAACGATCGCTAAATGAACTGTTATAAGTCAAGGACTACCTGTATATTTTCCTAAATAATGGTTGCTAAAAGGGCCAGTACAATGGGAACTCCAGCTCATGACTATGGTTAATTTTTCCTTTCTGCTCATGGGTATCCAAGAAGAGAAAGGGGTTTTAAAAAAATCAACATGGCAGCTGTGACTGAAGAGAGGATGCCCCCAGGGGTGGGTTTCTACCTGTTCAGCCCGGTTTGGGTGAACCGCTTGTTAATGTCGGGCCAGTTGTAGCAAACTGGTTCGGTCAATTTTTGAAGAAAAAAAAACTTTTTTGGGGGGGCTCCCACCTGTCTGGACACTATAGCTACCTTTATTCACTCTGTTTGCAGCATAGCTGATTGGCATGGTAGCGCGCCTCAGAAGCGGCGGAAAAACAGCTGAGGCGCGCTGCTGCGCCAATCAGCTGTGCTGCAAACAGAACGAATAAAGGTAGCTGTACCGTCAGGTGGGTGGGATGGGCTAAAAAATTCTTTTCCCTAAAAACCAATCTAAGTGGTTATTACACTGGTTGAAACCCACCCCTGGATGCCCTCATTTCTTTCTTAGGCACATTCTGGAAATGAGGCATCAGTTGCACAAGTAGAATTACATATTGGCCTTTTTGATGCACTTACAGCTTGTGGACACCCCTGCTTTTGTTACAGTCTCAATTAAAATATTCTCCAAATTGTAATTGACCCAGGAACAGAGATGGGAAGGCCTGGGAGAAAGAAAAAGAAAAATTGAGGGTGGGGGAGGGGAACAGTTTTTTTCTCTCTTTTTTTTCTGGCTTTTCCCAAAGCTGGTTTCCTCCTGCCCCCAATTTGTCCAGGTTTTTTTTTTTCAGGCCTTCCCATCTCTACCCAGATGGAAATCTTCCACTATTATGAAATAAACGTAATCAGAAATTATTCCAGTATTGGGAATGCAATAACTATAGGCATTACATTGATTACCCATTTGCAGGTGGAATCTACAGATTGCAAAATTAAATTTTAGAAAATGAAAAGAATTGGCTAAATCTTATGATAGTCATCTCCAAGGTCAGATTGCTGCTCCAGAATCTATGCTATCTGAGATTCCTCTTGCTTGAGCAAATATGGGTTGAGAAGCCTTGCTGTTCTGGATCCAGCTAAGCACTGCTGGGCCTGATGGAGAGTTTCAGGACATCCCTGTACTCTAAACTAAATTAGGAAGTTGAAAAACATCCCAAAGCAAGCACTGACAGCACTTCTGTACTATTGCTAAAACACAACATGGATGTAACCTGGCCAGCTTTCACCGTACTTAGAAGCTAAACAGAATTAAGTCTGTTTACTATTTGGATAAGACACTACTAGGAAATCTCAGAACTGTCTGTTAGGCTGGGAAATTAAAAAAAAAAAACCTGGCAAACTATTGGAAGTAGTAAACTACCACTATACTTGTGCCAAGTGCAATTTTCTTTTGCCAAGAAAATTGCAGGATGATGTTCCAGAGTAAAGTGTGATTCAAGATTTTTTTTTCTTTTTTGTTGATCTGATATTGCAGTTTCCATTGCAGTTTGATAAAGATATGCATATATAAATTTAACTTTGCACTTATTTGACATTACTGTATGGAATTTTCCAAGTGACAAAAATCGCCCTGACTTCCAAATAAGTAATAAATTCTGACATAGCTAAAAGGTCTTGATGCCTCGTTAAGACTCACTGTCATGACAGATCTAACAATTCAGAATGAGTGACATTGTTCAGTTGGTTTGTTTTTACATAATGTGTTTAAAGTACGTAACTTTTTTTTGTACAGTCAAACGCTTTTGCATCCCTATCGACAATACAATACTTTGCTGAATGAACATATCTGGACATCATTTTTGCTTTTATCTGCGTAATGAAATGTAGTGCCAGTAACTTGAATCTTCGGATAGGAGGCACGCTTATAGCTCTGAATCAAAGGCTTCACCTGGTGTCTGAAATCCTGTTTTAAAAAAGGCTGTTTTCATTTAAGAAATGAAGTTCTACAACAGAGAGGTTACAAGGTTACTGTACGAAACTCTACATGTTTAGACAGCTTAATTGCAAAGAAAATAAGAGCTCCTTCAGAAAGAAATATTTGGAATACTCATAGTATTGTGACCTTTAAACTTTTCTATTTTAATTAGTGCCACATATTTTCTGGCATCTTATCTAGCTTTTGAAGTAGACACCACTGCACAATCTTGTATTTGTCTAACTTTGCACCCTGAAAGTTAAAAAGAAAAAAGAAAATTAGAACTCTGGGGCTTCCTCAGTTCTTTGTGATATATTAGCATTCTCAGAAGAATAGTAAGTATTACTCAAGAAAATGCACTTGGACCTCATTACAACGAACCTCTTTTCAAAGCTCTGACTAAATTCAACAGTATGTCCTGTTGCAAATCTCCTCCTCTATTTGTTCTTGCACAAGACTGGCTGGAAACAATCAGCTTTTGTCAAAGTAAAGAAGATAAAAGTAGGAATTTTACCCATTTCTTAGAATTATTCCCTTTAAATGTAAAAAGAAATGCTAGAGTAAATGAAGCAAATGTACAGATCTACATGTCCAAACCAATTCTCAGTATTTCTTTTCTATTCCCCTATTGAGAGATGAATGGCAATCAGTAAATGTAAACAAGAGAGGAATTTATTACAACTAGTCTCCAGAGTTGTCATAAACTTTCTAAAAAATGATTGAAACATACTCCTGACTTGACTTTTTTCTTTTTAGAAGAAGGAACAGTTTCTTTTGTATTCCAGCTTTTTAAGGGGAAATTGAGTCTTACAAAACTGCCATGGGGTCGGGAGGCTGGGGGCAACTTATTTCTGAAATAGGGTGTTCAGTAATATTTTTAAATATCCACAGTTGTGAATCAAGATGGCCAGCCACTGATTGAAGGCAGGTTGAAAGAAAAACAAATCCGATGGAAATTCATTAAAAGATGGAAGACGCGCTATTTTACACTTGCTGGCAATCAACTTCTCTTTCACAAAGGAAAATCTGTAAGTTGAAGAGAGAGAGAAAAAACTCTTTTTAAAAACTTTCTGCATTCCCCAACTCTGAAAAATGGTGACAATTCTTTAGCATGCACTACAAATTTAGGACATAAGAATATTCCTAAGTGAAATCCATACATCCATCAGTATTGTTTCATAGCTGTGGATCCAATTGGTCCTTAAAAATTTAGAGTGCTTTGTTTTCCAAAGCCATTTCTTTTTAAGAGTAAGGATAGTTACCAGTCTTAGCAGTAACTCTACCATGAATGGTAAGGGCAGAACTGTTCAGTTTTGGCACATTTAGGGCAAAATGTTACAAGCAAAACCCAATCTTAAACCAAATGTACAGTACTAACTTTTTTTCCACCCAAGGTAGATTTCTAACCCAGAATCTAGCTTGCAAGTCGATATATGGTTGCCTGCATCCCATCAGTTATGTATATGTAGCATACTGACATCTATTCAGCTGGTATCACCTCACCAAAGATATGAACTTATGAGTTTAGAATATTAAGGCCATAAAAGTTACCTTGTTCCCAAATGTGTGCATCAGCATCTTCTGCAGCTGTACTATTATAGTTAATTTATTTATAAATTATAAAATATATTATTTTAACAGTTTTTCCTATGGTTTCTGATTCAGGTAATATGATGAGGCTTCATTAATCTAGTTTTTCATGTCTTGTGGTTTAAAAGTGTGGGTTCACAAAAGCAGCCTTGTTTTTTGAGATGTAAGACCCACTTTGCTCTTATATTTAATTTTGAATCAAATGTTTTGCCTTTCATCCTCTCCTGTTTGTCTATACATTGAGTGACTGGGACACATCCACTGTGGTAATCATTTTGTGAATGAGTGCACTCGGCAGCAGCCATTTTGGTAATGGCGTCCATGACATTTTTTTTTAAAAAAAGAGTGACTAATCCTCAAAGGAGAGAGCTTTGCTCTATGATGTTATATATTATTGATTTATTATATTAACTTCTGCAGAATGAACTGTAGCTATATTCCTAACCAGCTTCTCTCATAAAATTTGTTCTCACCTTCTCTAAGGCAACTGTTTCAGCATGTGACAGCCCATGTTCTTATGGGCATGCCTACCTTTGCCTATACGATATCTTCACTTTGGTAGCTCCATTGGCTGCCAGTTACCATCTGGTTGCAATTTAAGGTGCCTGTTACATTTTAGGCCCTACATGGCATAAGGTCTGGACATCTCCAATATCATTCCCCTTGACCAGGGAAGAAAGGCAGGATATAAGTTTAAACAATAAAGAAATAACAAATAAATCATTGATAATAGGTAGAATCTGCCCATCCAGTTGGATCAGGAAGGAAAAACAGAGTCCTGCCACTGAAAGAATATCATCTTCATGGACCCTGATGTTGAGTCTTCTCGATGATGGGTTCCCTATTCTGGAATAGCAATCCCAAGGCAGAAGAATTGCTCCAAATTTTTAAAGAGCCTCGAAGACCTGGTTTTTTGGCAGGCTTTTGGGGCAGAAAGAAAGGTTGAACTAACTGCTGGACACATTGGTGTGATGGAATTAGGAACAGTTGACATATCATTGGCTTATATTACTTAACCTGGTTGGTGTATACATTATTTTAAGTTGCTTGGAGTCTTCTGAATGAATTGACATAAAGGACTAAGGAAAATAAGCTACAGCTAGAAGAGTGGCAAATGAGGAAAGAGATATCTCACTAGTAGTTTGCCTTCAATCTTCTATGGCTGTATTGGGAAAAGAGAAAGAGTAGGCAAACGTCAGATGACCTGTGGTGGTGGCTGCAGAAGGACAACTGTAGATATAGAAATCAGAATGGGTGGGCTCTGTGCATTCTGTCTAAACTGGAACTTGGAAAACTGCCAATTTCATTCCCCCCTTCCTCCTCTCTTTCTTTTCTTTCATACAACCTCTGGTAAAAGCAGGGATAGGTTTCTCCCGGTTCGCTGGTTACCCACTTTGTGGATGTGCTTTCTGATAGGCTGTCAAAAGCGGTGATCCCGCACAGAGCGCTTTTGACAGCCAATCGAGAAGTGTGTCCACAAAGCGGGTAACCAGCGAACAGGGAGAAACCCATTCCTAGGTAAAAGGAAAAGTTGTTACCAGTGTAATGAAATCTAGTCAGTGATGCTCTAGTAAAAAAAACTAATGAGACACCAGGCAGAGCTAAAAGACTCTGTTTTTCTGAAATTGCAGCTTTTGAGCCAGAAAGTGTGCTTGTGCACCAGCAAGCATGAATGACAAGGAGAGTTGGCTGGATTAGTACAAGAATAAGAACTATGGTTAAAATAGCAGGGTGAAATAGCAGGAAGAGCCATAGAGGAAGAAAAAGTAGCATGCCCATCTTACATAAAATTCATTGTGTGGAGCATTAAGACATTGGTACATTAATGTTCTTCCCTCTGCTTGTCCCTCTGCCAACATTTATTTGGTAAAACCTAGAGCTGTGGTGGCACAATGGTTAGAATGCAATGGTGCAGGCTGACTCTGCCCACAGTCTGGCATTTGTTCCTGACTGGTTCAAGGTTGATTCAGCTTTCCATCCTTCCAAGGTTGTAAAATGAGGACATATGGTTGGGGACAATATGCTGACCATGTAAACCACTTAGAGACTGCTGTAAAGCACTAAGAAGCAGTATATAAGTCTAAGTGCTATTGTTACTATAGTATTATTGCTATTTATTTTAACAGCATTACATGACAATGAGCCCGTTACAGGTGGGTGGAATTAGAGCCAGCTGAGTATGTTTCTGTACCATACTGACTATGAGAACAAACAGAACACTTCTTAGTTCAGGATTATCAGATGGGCATCTTTCACATGCATTAAAAGTATTTAAAACCTAGTGGGAAAATTAGCCAAATCCTATATCTCTGACTTCATTTAGAAGAGTATTGTAACATATGCACTAATACTGAATGAGGGGGGTGGGGTGGGAAATCATACACACTGATATCTTAGTAAGCACCAATTCCTAAAAAAAACAGTTCCAGTGAAACAAATTAAGTGTTTTAGAGATTTTTCTGTACATGGTAAATTGAGCCTGTACTATAGTACTGCTATTTGATATATTCATTAGATCTAAGCGGCACTTTTTATTCTAGCAACTCAAAGTTGCACAGATAGCATTTTTACTTTCAGAGATAGGCAATGACCACCCCTAAGTCAGCCCAGTTAAACTCCAGGGATGAAGGTCAGCCTCAACTTGATACTCACAACAATCTCAGTACCATAATACACTGGTTTCTCTTTGTTCTTACTCATGTAGAAGTTTAAAGAGTATTGCCAGAAACTAATGTTAACTAATGTTTAATATGAATACTGACATTGTTCTTTCTTTTTCACATTAGCATCTTGGAGCATAGATGTCTGAAGATAGTGAGGACAAGATGCGGGGAGGGGACAGATGATTAATTGTGCATCATGATGTCATGTGTTCTGACCCAGCTCCCAAACACGACAAACCCTCTCTAGTTAAATAAATGATTCCTTTATTAGGAGCCCCAGCAGCCCCGGCAAAAAGTATCTCTCCCTCTCACAGCAGTCTAACAAGTCTGTCCAGCAGGTACATGAATAGTTGTCTGCCACACTTATTCATCTCCACCCCCTCCCTTTTATCCCCAGGGTGGGGGTTCGCTAGCAGAGATGGCTCTTCTATCCCAAAGATAGGCCCATAGATTTCCACTGCTCTCCTCTCCTCTGCCTTCTGCACATCCACGCATCAGGCACTGGACCCATCTGGTCTTCTTCTTCCTCATCAGCCACCTCCAGACGTGGGGGCTGTTGACTCTCATCTCAGGTCTGATGAACAGCCCAGGCTCCGCCTCTGTCTCTATCTCCGACAGCTCCATTCCCTCTTCCCCTTTGGAACTCTCAGGTTGCCTTGATGCTGGCGCTGACTCCCATGCCACCTTCTCATCTGATTCGCCTGCTGGAGGGGTTGGCTGCCAACAGGCCACAACATCATGGCTCAAATACATTATATATATATAATGTATATATTTGTATCAGACATCAGGAAGTAAGTGCACTTCGGTGGAATTTCAATCATGGCAACATTACACATGAGTCATTATTTTAGCGTAATCTTTTGCTGTGGATATCTCAGAGCCTGAATGGCTGTTGATCTACTTTGGCTTGTTGTCTACGTGAAGCTAGGATGAAAGCGCTTAGACTAAACAAAGAATTAACAATAACAATTAACAATGCATTTTTCTGAAGAGATAAAGCTTTGTTTCCTTCTCCATCGCTCTTTCAGAAAGATGATCCAGATGATTGTCCCATTGAACTGAGTAAAGTCCAGAGTGTCAAAGTGGTAGCCAAGAAGCGCCGAGATCGCTGTCTTCCTCGGGCCTTTGAAATCTTCACGGACAATAAGACGTATGTCTTCAAGGCCAGAGATGAAAAAAATGCCGAGGAGTGGCTACAATGCATTAATGTGGCGGTGGCTCAAGCTAAAGAACGAGAAAGCAGAGAAGCAACCACATATTTATAACAACTATAGATCTGCTTCTGTTTTCTTGAATATCTTTTTCAGTCATAGATAACTACATGGAGTATCTCGATGTTTGAATTTCAAAAGATATTATACGGCCAGTGTAATACGTTTTGCAGTGAGAAATTGCACCACTGAGATCTTTTCCACAAGATCTTCATGATCTTTGGATATCACATAGACTAGTTCCGTGTGTTCATAGAGCTGAGACCATCGCAACTAGACATGCCTGTTCAGGCGCTGGGCCCTGTTGAAGAGAAGGAGGATGCACACATAAGTATTTAAATAATTGCAGTTATTGAAAAGCCACTTAGGAACTGATGAGCAATTTGCTTTCAATTCATTTTGGCTGTACTTTTAGCACATGCTTATACCACATTTCTTTGGAGTCACATGCATGAATTCCAGATATGACAGCTGATCTATTTTGTCCTGTCTGACTCCCATTTTTTGAATATCCAAACCTGCCATTGTAAAGTAGTTTCACCGAACCCCAAATCAAGTCAGTTGGCTGGCCACCATTGGATGGGACAAAGTTTAAAAATAGCTTCCATTCTGAGATAAAAGGCCATAGTTTGCAGCTTGTAGGTTCAGTGATATAATGCTAGTCATGAGTACATGCACAACAGAGAAAAAGATATTTGTTTGAGATTATGAAAGAAATCAAACTTGACTATTTTATACTTTTTGCTATTCCACTTGCCATTTAGCAGATATATGAATCCATTCAAATCTGTGTAATTTATACATGACAACTGAAGCATATGGTTTCTTGAATCTGCTCCCAGGTGATATATAGTATTCTAGTAGTCTAGTTGCAAATCAACCATTTCTGGAGGGAGGGAGGAGTTGAAAAAATTGCTGTCATCAGTAATGAATGTACAGCCTCATGTTCATTAAACATACTTACAAATCTTATCAGCTTTGAGTTATGAATTATGAATTCAGGTCTTTGTTAGTCTGCCTGATCTCAGAAATGTTATGTCTGGAGTTAGTTCCTGTGCCATTTAGATAAGGAAATCATTTGATAATAGTAGAAGAAAAAGCATTGATAATATAGGCTCATACACAGATGGCCTTATCTTGGAGAAACTCTTCACAGTCCTGAGAAACATTTCAACTAAGCAAATGTTCTGATCATATATAAATGCTCATTATCAATCTCCTTAAGATATACTGTATATATTAAAATGTATGATCTAACAAATTTGGTTTCTTGTGCTTTTAAAATGCCCTTCTTTCTCCCATCTCTATAGCTTCCCTACCATCATTTATCTGGATGGGAACATAAACTTAATCATTCCTTCGTGATTCAATATGTTTTTTAAAAACCCTATTTTACTCCTTTAAAAAATATCAAAATCAGGTGAGTGATCGTGCATTTAAATAAAAATGAATAAATTATTCAGAAGTTGTTGTTGAATGTCTATGGAGATTCTTAGTCATCCAGATCATAGTTGTCCTAAAGGTGCTTTTTCAAGAGGGAACTTTCTCGTTTTTCTTTGAAGATGATTCACTTCTCATTTTTTGACTTCTTGGTTGAGAAATGAAACATGTTCAAAGAAAAACAAGAAAGTCCAGTTGCCTCTTGAAAAAGTACCTTTGGGACAATTTATTGATGATTTTTTTAACACTTCAGTATTGATATTTCTAGAGCAGTAGCTTTGGAAAACAAAAAATGAAATAAAATCTTTACATTTTTATCTATGACCTGAATTTCATTAGATTTGAATGCCTCCACTCTACTGGTGTTTTTAAGGACCCCAAAGACTTCACTCTTCGACCAGGCCATTGGCAAGTGGGATTGAAGTCCCTTTTTATTCAACATTTATTTTGCTGAACATTTTCATAACCTGCGTACTTTGACATGTCCCCTCAGGAATTATAAAGAGCATAGCCTATCAATGCAGAACCTATGAATGTTTCTTTTGAAACAATTCTTGTGACCTAAAACCCAAACATAAAATATAAACACATGCTTTAAAGTATAAGTATCTGAAATTATAGACTTGGCTTCCACTTTCAGAAAGATTGGCAGGATCTACCTCAGATAAATAGTATATCTTATTCCCTGTCTTTGCAACATAACTGGAACAGGAAGCCATGCTAAATCATGTCACATGGTGTGTGACTTAGAACAAAACTCCTTCTGATGTGATCCCACATAATCAGAGATATTTGAAAACTAAATATGCTAACAATGGCATCAATGATATACCCTAGGGTTTGGGGAGGAAATATGACAAATAACCACAGCAACTCTAACCAGATCCAGGTTATCACAGCAGCTCTGGATGCCTAGAAATAAATCTGAAATTTTCTTAGATTAAATGAAGTCCAGTGGTGGGATTTAACCAGTTTGCACCTATTCACGAGAACCAGTTGTTAACTTTCTGAGCAATTCAGAGAACCAGTTGTTGGAAGAAATCTCCTTTTTTTTTTCATTTTACAGGGCTAAGGAGAGGGGAGGGAATGGGAATTTTGCAGTATCCTTCCCCTGCCACGCCTACCAAGCCACCCCCACTAAGCCACAGCACAGAATCGGTAGTAAAAAAAAATGAATCCCACCAGTGGTGAAGTCATTTCATAGATCAGAAGTATTCTAAGATTTGATTAATCCTTTGGTTGCAGTTGGCCTCAGTAGATAGCATTCAACATTAACTGCAATTCTAATGACAAAAATAGTAGCCTTTGCCTAGCACCTTACATTTTGAACCATAGGAAAAAGAAAAAGATAGATACATTAAATTATTTTTATGGTCATGAGTCCTAACTTCAAATGTCCCTAAGACTATGGTTGAGAATCATGCCAAAATGAAATGGTGTGTGACGTACCAAAATTCAATTCATCATTGATTGTCATGTCCTTCATGAAGCATCTGCTAGTGTCTTCAGCTACATGGCTCAAATGTTGTACATTGACATACATGGTAAGGTTTAGATCAAATATTTTGGGGGGTTGCATAAAAGAAGTGCATGTGTCTTTGTGTTTGTTGCAATGTTTGATGGCAATGTTTACAATTATTCTACAGAAGAAGACTAATCACTTCCATGTTGCCAAAGAAACTATATGGACATTTAACCATTGTCAAAATGAAAACTAAGAAAAACTTTTATGTAGATGTAGATGTAGTTGTAGATGTAGTTATGTAGATACATCACATAAACTGAGCCACTTTAAATCCAGTTCATCTGCATATAGTGTTGAAGCAGGCCTGAGTTCTTCTACGTGGAGAAAAAGATCCTTTGTAGTAGTCTAAGAACTGAGGATTACCTCAACAGTACTGCAACAGAGGGATATTAGTGCTTACATTTTATTTCTTATATGGCAATATTCTGACCTGTGTAATACAATCACTGTTTTCTTTTGCTTCACTAGAATGTTGTCTGAAATCATACAGCTTAAGACATTATTTTACTTAAGTTATCACCAGCCATCTTAGATCCTCCCTTTCACTTTTTAAGGACTATTGAAACAATGTGGAATATAACACTGTGAAACTGAAGACACCTCTGGGTTGGAGCCAAGCATAATTGCATAAAATCAGCCTAGGTTCGGTCCCCCTGTAGATGATTATACTTTGGAATGCTATAAAAGGAACCTCACTGCCATCAGGCTTTCCAGTTGCCCTTCTAGAAAAAACTTAAGCAAAGCAAAAAGCCATCAATCAGAATACAGAGGAAGGAGTCAAAAATATCTGTATCCCACAGCTGCAGGTTTTCTTTTTCTTCAGCTGCCAAGTAAACTTTATAGGTTTTGTTTTTCACTGTGACACTCAGAGTAATGTCTCCATTTAGCTAAAAGCTGTGGAGCTCGTATGGTCGTCGTAATGCAGGATGTATTCGCTTACTTTGGTTGCTTCCATAAGTGTTTTAGTCTGGAATAAAATCTTCCTTTTTTTTTTTTACCAAAGATCTGGATAATATTGCCAACCCACTGCATTCCATTTTTTGGCTCTAATGAACACAATTGTGGTTAAACTTTATGTCTGTTGCACTATTCAGTTAAAAAGGTTTATATGTTGCCAATCACTTATTTTATTCATCAGTGAGAGCATTTAGAGGGCCCAGTTCACTTCTGAACATTTGCCCAATAGGATGATAGGTGGGATTAACTTAAATTTACTTAGCATTTTAATTCCTTGGCAGCATGTATTGTTTGCATACATGCATTCAGGTTCAGTCCTAAACTTCAACCACTGGAATGTAAAGCAGATAATGGGGAGTTTTCTGGCTAAGAATTATTGCCACTAAGCAGAACTTAAATGGATCAGACAGAGATCTGATCTGGTATAAGGCAGATTCATAATATAATATTAAAGCCTGAGAATACATTGCCCTATAATTACATAGAGCTATAATTACAGAGAGAATAGTACTGGTAAACGATACAAGTCCATAATGGAGCTAATGGCATTTCCTGAAAATTGGTGACTTATCTATCTATATATCTATAAAAGAGAGGTGGGGTGCGGATGTGTGTTTCTATGGGCTCTATACAAACTTTCAGATCTGCACCAATCTACCTCAAACTTGGCAGATAGGTAGCAAAGTGTAGTAAGATCAGCACTGTCAGGGTCTCCAAAGGGTAGGGGGCCTT
>JANHGC010009390.1:211031-224997 GCA_027560395.1 Boaedon fuliginosus
GTGGCGGGGTGGCGGCTAACGGACGGGAAGGCCTGGTCTCGGCCTAACCGAAGTCCCAGCCGTTCCAATTTTCCAACGGGAGAACGGAGGGTTTAGAAAAGCCGGGAGGTTGGCGGGCGTTAGAAAGGCCCGCTGTGGCGGAGACGAAGGAGAAGGGAAAAGAGGCGGGGGGGGGGGGAGGAGGAGGAAACGGGTGCTTGACGCAAAATGGCGGCGGCTTCGCGACCTCGGCCTGCATGACAGGCCCAGCTCTGTCGCCGCTTCCGGGAAGAAGGAAGGGGGGGGGTTTAAGCGCTGCTGCGCATGCGCCTTTCTCCGGGCGACTGAGATGGCTGATCTCTCTCTCCTCCCCGTCTGGGGATTGTCTTCGCAGGTGGCGATGGCGACCGGGCAGGTGCTCTTCCATCGCTTCTTCTATTCCAAGTCCTTCGTCAAGCACAGTTTCGAGGTGAGTTCTAGGGGCATCGGGGAAACGGGAAGCTGGATGGATTTGGGGGTGGGGGAGGGTGTTTTTGGAATGTTTTTTTTCTTTGTAGTAATATATGAGGGTCAAGTCCAAGGGCCGTTTTCACAGGAAAATGGGCTTTTTCCCTTCACAGATTGTGGCTATGGCATGCATTAATCTTGCTTCCAAAATTGAAGAAGCTCCCCGTCGGATAAGAGATGTGATCAATGTTTTCCATCACTTACGCCAACTAAGAATAAAAAGGTAAGGCCAGCTCCACTTTTTATTACCTGAAACGTACCTGTGTATTTTGCTTAATCGTACACTCTCACATAATGTAGTCTCAAACTTGTGGAGGTTTCAGTTGCACAGGGTTACTTTAGCAGGTTGAGGGATCTTCTAATTGTTTCTGTGCAGGTCTGTTAATATACGTTTTTAAAAATGGTGTGGAGATTATAGTCGTTTATTTAGCTGGTTTACTCCTCTGTAAGTAAGGTTAGAGGTCTAGCGTGTTTAATAACTAATTGATCAGAAGTTGGAAGTCTAAGGCATTAAGTTGGTGCTTGTTTTGTTGTTTATTTTATGTTGCATCAGACTTTGTTATGGTGACTTATTAAATCTGAACTCCAGTTAAAGTATTGATAGTCATTGGTAGAAGCAAGTATATTTTATCTAAGATAGTACTTTGGAATATCTACATTTAATTGTTTTCAAGTTGATGGTAGTATTATTGATTTGGACAGTTGACAGCAATTTGATTTATAGCAGATACCCGTTTTAATGGTTTCATAAGCAAATGAAGCCTGAAAAGCCATCTGAACCTAGGAGCATGAACCAGACTTGTTGCTCATCATGCTTTTGCGTGCTTTAGTGATTGATTTAGAACTGTTTTGTTGTGGAACTGCTCAGTTTTTAATACAAAATAAGCTTTGAACTAGGGAGCTTTTTAAAAATAAATTGAAAGCTTAGGAAATCTTTAAAGAAATACTTTAATTCCTAAATTGTTTCCTTGTTTTAATCCATAAATTTTGTCTGAGTGAATTTAGTAAGGGATAAAACTGATTTCAGTGATTCCTTGACATTTAATGAAGTTCCCATGAAGTTGTGTGTTATAGGATAGTGGGCCATTCTAACATGATAAATGTTTTGGATATATTTGGGTATTTATGCTGAATAAAAAATATTGCCTATATTGGCAAAATACATGTGGCTTAATCTTGCTTATTTACTTTTCAAGTGTTTTCTTAAAATAAGCAATGAAAATTTCATATTGAATGCAAATGCAGAAAGGGCACTTTCAGCTATCTTTTGATTTCAAGTGAAGCAAATATATAATGGCCAGTGAGTCTAATACTTTATCTAGGTTCTGATTTAACAACTTGTATATATTTTAATTATTTTTTTAAAGCTTATAAACTAACATTCCAAACATTGGCATACTGCTTTAGGTGTCAGTGTTGTATCGGGAAACTATGCTTCATTTATATTTCTAATTAATTAATCTAATTTAAATATTCTCTGAAAATTCTGCAACAAATCTGGTTATGGAAACTTAAAATTTGGCATGCAGGTTCATTTTTTTTTAACAGGCTGTAAGTATATTTCTGTGCGTGTTACAATTTTACAAACAAATCAGTTGTACACGTTATTAACTTTAGCTCTTTTTTCCCTTGCAACCGACTATACAGCGACCAGCTACATTTACCAAAGCCTGGGTGATGTGGAGTGGTTCATAGAGATGAAGCTGTCGTCATGGCAACAGTGAGTGACGTATGGAAAATCCCCAAGGAGAAGCCAGTGTTCTCAGAATAGGTCACTGGAACCGGGGACTGACAGGTTGGCCATTGGTGAACAATTTGGAAGAACTCCTGTATCTTGGGTTAAGCTTTTATCTTTGCTGTCCAGGTTTTTGGAAACTAGTAAAATGTGTGTGTATATATGTGTGAATTTTAACTACAAATCTTACCTGTTGTGCTGAATAACTTTATTTCATAATAATTTATTCTGCTGAATTTGAGGATCCAAGGTGAATATTTCACCTTTACGATAGTGTTCCTATGTGCAATTGACTACTCTCAATATTATTGAATGACATTTTTCTACAGATTATTTTAAAACTCAAGTATTTTCCTTTGTGAAACAAATAAATTGAATGTGCAAGTTTAAGAATATAATTAGCATAGGTTTTCAGTAATACTACGAAATGTGTATTTTGTTTCATTTGGAATAAGATTCTTGTTGATTTTGGAAGAATAAAAAGTGGATTTGTAAAATAAAAGTAAATATGCATGCTTAGCAAATGAAAAAATGCATGTTTTGCATGTGACAATCCAGTCACATCACATGTGGTATTAAAGTATTGAAGATGCTGTTATAATAGATAATACGAATGGTTTAGTTTACAGAATAAAATATGGGTCTGTTAGATAATTTCAATATTTGCATTTACTCTAACAAATTTAGTGAGGAATTCATTGAAAATGTGAAAATGTTTGTATTGGAAGTTCCACGTTTTTTAATCAAACCAGAACTATTCCAAAGACATTTCTGATTAAGAATGTGACTTTCATGAAATTTATAGTATATGGATTATTACACTTTCCTTTTCTTTGCTTTATCAGCAATATGCAAAACGGGACATAAAGAAGGATAAGATGTGAGAAGCCAAAATCCTAGAAATGCTAAACCCATATATATGTATATAGGTAACATTTAGCAGGGTGAAATAAACACATATTTAGACTTATATCAAGAATGGGAGACAATGTGACTTGATAAATAGATGACAAAGCTAAGTATCTGTCTTTATATATTTTGGTCCTAAATGCCCCTCACTGATCTTAGGATTTATTTCTATAAATATAAACAAAACCTTGGTGGCGCAGTGGTTAAAGTGCAATTTTGCAGATAAACTGGCCACAGCCTGGAGTTCAATCCTGACAGGGCTCAAGGTTGACTCAGCCTTTCATCTTTCCAAGGTTGGTAAAATGAGGACCCGTATTGCTGGAGCAATATGATGTTCCTAGCTTGTAAACTGTCCAGAGAGTGATGTAAAGCACTATGGGCAGTATATAAGTCTAAATTTTATTGCTACATATCTTGCTGTAATTAGAAGCAGTCACACAGTTCTCATCAGAGCACTCAAGCGCTAAGTTAAAATTGCAGCACACTCTCCTTATGGGGGAGATGGATATTATAAAAAATTGATTTAAAATATGTGTTTTTCTTAATGGTCAGTTACGCAACAAATGCAAGCAAGCAAAAAAGTTCCTTTGGGCATTTACGTATATGTGTATACACAAATACATGAAAATTTTAAAATTAAGTATGGCACATAAATTTAGATTTATCTGCCTCGAGTTCCCCTTGACTGGGGAAATGAGGCAGGGTATGAATCTAATAAAATTAAATAAAAAATAAAATAAATAAATAGAGAGAGAACTGAGTTAATAATTGGATCCCTCTTGTGTGTTCAGGACATTATTTCAATTGTAATGCTTTAGAGCAGTGGTTCTCAACCTTCCCTTTAATACAGTTCCTCTTATTGTGGTGACCCCCAACCATAAAATTATTTGGGACCACATATGGGAATATATGTTTTGCAATGGTCTTAGGCAACCCCTGTGAAAGGATCGTTCAACCCCCAAAGGGGTCCCGACCCCCAGGTTGAGAACCACTGCTTTAGAGTTTTACACAGATAGTTGGATACCTAACAGACTTGTAGACTCATTTGAATTTACTTACAAGATAATCCAGCTTTATAATTTGCTTCCAGTGAAATGTATTTAATTGATCTTCTGTCCTCATTATTCAATTAACATTTATCTCAGATATAAATATATAAAAAATATATTGCCTTTTATACTCTGGTGAATTAATCTATTTCAGAGAAAGGAAATATAAAAACTATTTCTGTTAAAATTTCTAGGTTGTACAGTATTAAATAAATTATGAGCCTTTTAATCTTGAAATACATTCCACATCCAAGTATCTTACAATGTACAAATTTATCTTACAAATATCTTACGATGTACAAATCTATCTTAAAAACTCTAGGATATTCTATTTCCCTCCATGCCATGCAAGGGTATTCATTTTGGCATGTTTCAAAGGATGAGTGGAACATTCTGGAGTTGTTCAGTTGCTGCACGCTAGTTTTGTGCTCCTTATCAGAACTTTTTCATAATAACAATTACAAACTAGAGTTCCCCTTGATAGGGGAAATGAGGCGGGGTATAAATAAATAACTATAAATAAATAAATAAACTGCTTATTTTATAAGTGAAAATCACTTACGGGTTTTGTTTAACGAATATGGTCAATTGCCATGTGCTACCCAAATAGGGATTTTAAACCTTATTATAGATAAGCTAGTTGATATTTCTATCGTTTTTGGAAAGCTTTATTTTTGCCTTAAAAACAGACTGCATCATTTTAAGTCAAAATATAGTTTGAAATTTAATTGAAGTTATAAAAATGCATGTTTATGTAAAAAGCAGCTCAATAAAGTTGGGAAAATACATGCATATTTTCAGGAGTTAAGTTATTTAAGTATAAAATTGAAGATGAGATTTCCTTGTTTATACCCCCCAAAAATAAAAAAATTGTCCTAATTTTTTTTCCTAGGACAAATAGCTACAGCACCATAATAAGTAGCATTTAAGGCACCATAATAAGTAGCATTTACCTGTTTAAGTTGCACACCAATGAGATAATTGGAACATCATAGACATGTATACGTCTTCATATTTTTTTATTTTTCAGATGTCCAGTAGCTCTAAACTATCTTGAATGGCATTTGAATCGAACAGTATTTATAGGAATGTAATCTGATATATGTGATGTCATTTGGCTTGGCATAACTAATTAAAGTAGAAATATGATTTGCTTTTCTCTCTGTCCAGTTAAAAATGGGTAACATTCAGAATATTATGCTATTAACAGATGACAAAGGTAAGAGGTTGACACATTTTCTGAATCCATGGTGCTTATTTTTTTGCAGTCCAGTGGAGAAAATATATTTTCCCCAAGTTTTTTGTTAAATATGAAATGTCCTAGAATTCAGAATAAAGCAGAATGCTTAATGTTCTAAGGTGTGAAAGTGTATTTCTCTGACCATCTAAATGTCAAATAGGGAAAGAGTAGGAAAAATTGTAGTGATATGCAAGGCTGCATAGTAAGCTAAACATTTTGTTTTGTGCATTATATACAATATATATTTTAATGCTATGGACAACATTTAAATATTTCTCTCCTAATCATTAATTTATTTTTTTAAGTTATTTTTTTGAGGACATAAACTGTCCTCAAAATGTAGAAGTACAGAAATTAATACGATTCCTTATTTGTCATTGCTTTTTAAACTTCTTGTGCCATATCCGTCATCAGACGTTGGCAATCATGTTGGCGATCCTATTTTTATCAGCAGCCGCACGAAAGTGCTGTTGAGTTTTGTCCAAACCAATACCTAAGATTTTGAAGCCATGATGTTCTTCTGCCTGGACCTCGTTTGCCTTCAATCTTTCCTTGGAGGATTAAGTGAAGTACTGCCATAGTTTTCTGGGTGTTGCATCACATTTCCAAAATATTCTAGCTTTCACTTTTTTATGGTTTTGATGATTTCATAATGGAAGAAATTGTGTGCATGTCTTTGTATACATATATATAGACACATGCACATATTTCCTCACTATGAATAGTAGGGGGGAAATATTAAAGGCTTTCATTTACTTACCCATGCATAACAGATTTATTTTACAGAGTTGAAACTGGAGGCGGAAATTTAAATGTTGTATATACCAGTACGTTCTTTTTCAGATAATGAAAACTTCCCTTAGAAACTGCTGTGACTCTTTTGTCTTGTAGCTCAACTGTGTTTTTAATGAAGTATCTTGTCTCATTTCAAATATTTACAGGTAAATAAAATTTTAGGTAATGACTTTTAGTTAACTTGGACAGCACAAGGTTAAAGCTTAAACTTGTTTGCAGGAGTTCAAAATCTGGTTTCTGTTGCCATTAGTTGGTTGGAAAGGGAAAACAGAGAAGCTGCTGTCTTCGATATAGAAAAGCGTTTTGACTCTATCTCTTACAAACTGTAGGACTCCAAGCCCATTGATACTTGATCAGAACTACATAAACACCAAAAATCAAGTAATCAAAGCAGAAAGGAGGGTGCTGAAGGAATTGGGATTTTGTGTTCATGTCAAGCATCCACATAAGGTGAGTCTTCTAAAGTGTTTGCTTACCAGTATTAAATGCTATGTATTTTCATAATAATGGAAAAGGTAAAGATTATTTTTGAATTTGCACTACTATAGGACAAGTATAAATGCCTTCTTCAAAAACACTTTAAAAATAACACTTGTAACTAGTAGAAAGGGTGGTTTTGATTTTTCAGAAGCTGCTAGAAAACTTTAAATAATTATGATTGATTTATGTTCAAAGTGAGATTGGAATAAAATGTGTTAATTATTTCAATAACATTTCATACATGTTGCTTGTTTGTTTTTCATCTCTCAGATCATCGTTATGTACTTGCAAGTCTTAGAATGTGAACGTAATCAAACTCTCGTCCAGACAGCCTGGTAAGTTATTTCCTTCTTGTTTTATCTTTCTTAGCCAGAAAAATAGTAGCAGAAAAAAAAAACAAGCTCGATGTCCAAATACCAAGTAATGAACTGTAAGTTTAAAAAAAAAAAAACCCAAAAACAAAGCAAAATCTTGTGGAGTGTGCTGCTGCTTGTTTTCTGCTTACTATTTTCATGGCTTTCATAATGCATTTCCTTGGAGAACTCAATTTAACTTTTTTCTTTTTTCTACTCTTTAATTAAAGGGTAGTCCCTGATGGTAAGTCATAGAACTCTGCCCTCTGCACCACAGCTCATGATCTGAGGATGGCCTGATTGGCTGCCTCTCTCTCCAGTCAATCCAGTGCAAGCTCTCAGCCGAGATTTACTGAAGTGGTCCATATCCAGCGGGCAGCATCTTCTAGTTCTGTCGGGGTGTCAAAAGGATTTGTATATTTGATTCTAGAACTACCTATTCAATATACATAATCATGAAATGTATACTTGTTGTCCTAGTTAATGTGCTTATGACGTTACCTATTAAGGTAAATCATATAAGCTTTGATTCTATCCTCCAAGTATCTATTTATTTTGGGGGAGGAGGTTGCCTAATTGGGGGATTATTTTCCTCTGCATGCCAAAAGCTAGCACATGTCTCATTTACAGACATATTAATGAGTGAAGCTTTCCACACAGAAAATTCACAATAGGGCTGTACGCATGTTTGGAGGTTACCTGCTAGGTTTAGAAAAATACTTCATTACTTACTTCTAGATTAGCAGTGGCTATTATTGCATTGTAAGAAATGTTTAAATTGTTAACCTGCAATTTTATATTGTACCTATAGAAATATGTGTACAGCTGTCATTCACATCTATTTCTGGCCTCATAAATGGTCTGAAAGTAATTGTAAATATTTTAATTATTTTTTAAAATACAGAATGCTAAATCGAATCTGGTTGATATCCATAGGAGACTAGAGCATATGCTTATATCAATCCCCTCAATATAATGGGGTGTACATTATTTTTGTAGTGTAGTGTAATAAGTTTAATTTTTGATGGCTGCAAATTTGCTGTAAATCATGTTAATCTGTATGAAATTAACAGATCAGTAACAATACAGTGATTTTTTTTAAAAAAATGGTCACATGAATTAATATTTTTGGAGCTAAAGATTAGTTGATGGACACTTCCAAGAATACTAAAAAAATGCAAATAACTTTTTGTTAAGTCTTTTGTGTTGAGGTGCAGCACATTATAATAGTGAAGACTACTCAAAACTCAGCTTGTACTTTCATGAGGTTCTAGAGAGATAAAAAGAGCCTGTGTGTTACAGTGGTCCAGGGGCATTTGAGGCATTTTGTCTTTATGGCAGATTCTTTGACAAATGGGAACCTAAATTACTGAAATAAAAGAAAAAACAATAAAGTAGATTGAGTCTCCAACTTTCTTTGCTTGGTTTCATGGTATCTCTTAAACAGGAAACACATTGAGATTTATATTTTCCAGGAATTACATGAATGACACTCTTCGAACCAATGTATTTGTTCGATTTCAACCAGAAACAATAGCTTGTGCTTGCATCTATCTTGCTGCTAGAGCTCTTCAAGTAAGTATTTGTCTTTTTCCTCTGCTCATAGCGATCGTATGTTTTCAATTTTTCATGTTGATTCTATGAATCAGTGGGGTTAACCGATTGGAATCCAATCTCAAATGAGTTGGAATCCCATACAAATGAAGGTGCCCTTGAAATGTATCTACAAGCTTAAGTTGGTTCAAAATACTGCAATCTTCATGATTATGTGTAAGTCTAGAGTTGCATAGGTGTCACTTCTCTTGCGGGAGCTACATTGGTTGCTGATTTGTTCCTGAATTCCATTTAAGGCATTAGTTAGTGCCTTTAAAGCACTACATGGTTTGGGACCAGGATATTTGAAGGACTGTTTTTTTCCCAGTTACATCTCCCGACCCATTAGATTAGCAAGGGTGGGTATTTTATGAATCCCCTTCATCAAGGAATTCTTCCTAGTGAGATCAGAAAGAAGGGCTTTTTCTGTGGCAGCTCCCTCCCTATGGAACATCACCCCAGCAGGGATAAGACTGGCCTCCATCCTGATGCTCCTCCAAAAGGCCCTGAAGACATAATTTTGCTGGTGGGCCTGTGGATCCTAGATTGTTATGGAGCCCATCAAGTAACTTGTTTAAATGTCATTGAGTGCATGTGGGTATTTGATTTTGTATTTGAGGTTTTATTCTTATAAAGAGCTCAGAATCACCATGACTTAAGTTGGATGGCCATATAAATTTATTTAATAAATTAAAAATAAATAATGAAAATATTTAATGAACAGATTTTCAGTATGAACTTGCCTGGAAGTTAAATGTCACAACAGGAGATACCTCTCTAAAACAGCCTACATTTTGAGTTGGTTGGGTCCTTTCAGACTCTTCAGATCTATGGAATGTACTGTCTTGAAAAAAATAGATTTGCAACCTTTTTGGTAACATTTTGTCTTCTAGATTCCTTTACCTAATCGTCCTCATTGGTTTTTGCTTTTTGGAACTATTGAAGAAGACATTCAGGAGATATGTTTAACAACGCTTAAGCTTTACACTAGGAAGAAGGTAATGTTCTGTATATAAATGGGATTACAAATATTACAGTGTAGCCATTTCCCTTAATGTACGCATTCCAATTGAGTGTTTATTTGTTTATTATATTTATACCTTGTCACAATCCCACAGGAGCTTTGGTAGCTCCAGTCAGCATGCATGGAGGCTTGGGGATAATTTCAAGAAAAGTAAAGTAGTAATAGTGAACCTACTATTGTAGAAAAGACCTGGTAGTTTTTTTAAAAAAAATTTTTTACTATATTGAAAAGCTTTATGCTGAAACAAAGTAAAAATATACTAAATCACCTGGAGAAGAAGTAAAACCAAAAAAAGAAAAAATAATTCTTTAAGAAACAGGAACAAACTTAACACAAGAGCAAATAACATGAATTATACCGAGTCCATACCGAATTATATTGTCCAGCCTTACCTGTCTTTAGTACAGATACGATTCAAAGGCTGGGAGTTGACGGATGTTGTTAAGCCAGCAAGTAGAATCTGGAACACGTGCATTCTTCCATGAGTTTATGTCATTTTTTCTCAACAGAACAAGTTAGAGATATCCAAAGGTCTTTATAGATTAAAATATTTTAGATTTGAGGAATATAATTTAATAAAATCTTAACAATCTGATATCTTAGTTGCCATTGAGGAACTAAGGTCACCGTAATAAAAATATCTAACTAATAATGAGTTATAAGTGGACATCCCTATGACATCTGTCAAAGAACCTTTACATTTATTCCATCTCCAACACAGAGTGACAGTCAATATTTTTTATGTCGGCCCTCGTAGTCAGCTTCTTTTCTTCCTGTCATCTAACTTAAGCTAGCTTTTTATATAGTTTGCTGATTTATCGATCATTTTAATTCACAAATGTGTTTCTGCACATGTGTACCTGAGAGCATCTTCTGACTGTGTAGAAGCCATTTATTTTTAAAACTTCAACCACCTAAATTTCACCGTTAGAAAGGAACGTTAGAGTGTACAACAAACTGATCTATGTATCCATTTTTGTATGAACTGACTTTTGGACTCATTATGTTTTTATAGCCTAATTATGAATTGCTTGATAAGGAAGTAGAAAAAAGAAAAATGGCTCTACAGGAAGCCAAATTAAAGGCCAAAGGATTAAATCCAGATGGAACTCCAGCTCTTTCAACATTGGGAGGCTTTTCACCTGCTTCCAAGCCCTGTAAGTTTTATTTACTAGTGGATGCCATTTTGACTGTGCAGCCACAATCGGCTGCAGATTTTATGCTTTTTAATTATATATTGCTTCCAAAGCTATTGTAATGATTAAGCAAAATAATGTCATCAGCTTTTGTCACAGTACCTATTTGGGAGTTAAGTATCTATGTTCTGAAACCTATTGAATAGGATTTGCTCTGAATCCTTGCTCTCCAAATGTTGCATCCATTATATACTTAACAGAAGTATGCATAGTTGCTAAAGCAAGATGAAGAGAACTCAATTAAATAAACCAACCAGAAACATACTTGAAAATGATCCAAATGATCCATATTTGTTTGTGGCAAAAGTATGTGAATCTTGGCTATCGGTAACTGCTGTGTTACCCCACCTGTTGATCAGCAATAACAGCAACTAAATGCCCTTTTCTATTACTGTTGCTCAGTCCTGCAAATTGGTTTGCAGGAATTTTATCTCAGTCCTCTTTACAGAAAAACTTCAACTTGGGGACGTTGGTGGGCTTCCTCACACATGCTGTCCACTTCTAATCCTTTGACATTTCTATAGGGTTAAAGTCAGGGCTTTGATTTGGCCATTCTAAAACATTAACTTTCTTCTGCTTTAACCATTCTTTAGTCGTACGACTTGTGTGCTTTGACCACATTTCCCAAATAGTGTAAAGTTCTTAATGCTGGAATGTGTTTTTTGTCTTTCACGGAACAATGCTTTTCATTCAAGACAAAAAGTTCTGTTTTGGTCTCACCCCTCCACAGAACGTCTTTTTCAGTAGCCTCTTCCATGTGAGCTTTCATAAATTGTAAACAGCCAGCAATATTTTATTTTTAGGGAAATTTTCTTCTTACTGTACATCCCTGCCATGGACATAATTGTTATTCAGAGTTGTCCTAATGGTTGTCTCATGAACATTGCCGCCTCGAGTTCCCCCGGAAGGGGAGAGAGAGGCGGGATATAAATCCAATAAATAAATAAATAAATAAATATTGACATTTGCCAATTCAAGAGAGGCCTTTAGCTCTTTAGATGTTAGTCTATAAATCTTTTGAGTTCTCCTGGATATTGCATATGCCTTGCTTTTGTTGTGATCTTAAGTCAACCGTTCCTGGGGAAGTTAACAATGGTTTTGAATTTGAAGACAATCTGCCTCACAGTGGATTGATGGAGTCTGAACTCTTTAGAAATAGATTGATAACCTGTTCAAGCCATTATGCACTCCCATGTACCTATGTTGTGATAATCAGACCTCGCACATTCATACTTGATTCACTCCGTTGAGTGAAACACTTGTCTCTATTTTCTGCTTCAAATGAGCTGATAATAACATACTTTTGTCACACATATATATCTAGCTTTGGACAGTTTTCTTAAATAAATGAATGGGGATACCATTTTTGGCTCATGTTTAATTGGATTCATTTTATCTAGTTTCAGGGTTTATGTGGAAAATAGATCACATTTTAAATCATATTTATGGGAAAAAATACTGAAAATTCAACAGGTTCACATGGTACCTTGAAAATACTGACATTTATTTCAAACAATAGGAATCCAAATTGTTTGGTAAAGGCTTCTTTGAAAGCTACTGATTTTAAATTTTCAGAAAGGGAAAGCTAGTCATATTGTTTATGGGGTAAGATAAAAGCTAGAGACCACTGTTTTAAACCAGGAAAAAGTAAACTTAATGGTAGCTGATAATTAGAATCTAGATACTGGTTACAGAAAAAGGATATTTATCTCGGATTATTTTATTTCTTAGCGTCTCCAAGAGAAATAAAAACAGAAGAAAAATCTCCAGTGTGTATTAATGCAAAAACTATCAAAAAAGAACCAGAAGACAGGCAGATGGTTTCCAAAAGTCCTTATAATGGGTAAGTGATGAAGTTTGCACATTTTTTTTCTAAAGCTGGGACAAATAATTCCATTTCGCAAGTTCTGACCAACTGTTCAGTTGTGATAAAGTATTGAGTTTTGTTATTAAATACCATACAAAACAAAATTCTGAATGATGCCAGAATCTTATTTTAGACAAGTAGGCTGATTGTCTCTGTTCTCTTCCTCCCACCAGATTCTAGCATGGCATATCCCTACATCATGCCTTTCTGCTCATCCTCAGATTTTTCCTCCCTTCTGTTCGGCCTCCAACATCCTTGGCTTTTTTCTACCTCCCCTATCCAGAAAAGCTTTAGGGCTGTACCAGAAACAAAACAACCTTTTTTTTCATTACATACATGGACAGAACTAGTTGAAACTTGGGTTTAGGTTATGGCATGAACTTCTCAAAATCTGCTGAATGATTTCAGCACAAATTATTTTCCTCATACCTAGAAGTAACAATCTTAATAAGTTTGGTCCCCTGCTAACTCATTTAAAGCAACTTAATTGTTGCAGCCTATGTAGTGATTCCTTCTTTTCCCCTTACCAGAATGAGAAAAGAGAGCAAACGAAGCAGGAGCAGCAGAAGTGGTAGCCGATCAAAGTCAAGAACAAAATCACGATCCAGGTCTCACTCTCCAAGGAGACAGTAAGTATTTTTTTTAATGGTTACTTCATATCTTACAATTTTATTTAAAATTACTTTTATTTTACTGCATAGTACTTTAGGAAGGTTAATTTTAACAGTGTAATGCATTCATGCATGCATTTGTGAATGCTTTGAGAACAATTTGGGAGTCTCATTCTGACTTTGGGCCTGCAAATCAAGAGATCAATGTTTTGTAAATTCAACTGGAGTATTCCAGGAGCAGGGATGGGTTCCAGTTCACTGGTTACCCACTTTGTGGGCGCGCTTCCCGATCGCCTGTCAAACGTGCGCTGCGCACGATTGACTTTGAAATGTTCATGGTGTTCTGCAAGCACTCTGATCCAACAGCTGCGCTCACAAAGTGTTTAACCAGCGAACCCGTAGGAACCCATCCCTGATTGGGGCTGAATATGTCCTGTGAAACCAATCATTGTGCTTACAAACAGGGTTATTCAGTGGGAAGTGTCAACATCTGGATTCTGTTGCTTTTATTTAACATCACAGTTGCACTAAAACATGGCTTTGGATGGCAGTGTAGGAAGTTAGCACTCCCCCCTCCCCCTAGAAAAATGAAATATTTTGGGACAGTAGAAACTTGGACAGAAACTCA
>JANHGC010009390.1:231167-245391 GCA_027560395.1 Boaedon fuliginosus
ATTCGATCTGACAACCTGCTGAACAAGTCAGCAGAGACTGCAGTGCTGCATTTAACCACTGCGCCACCGAGGCTCATTAATTGCACACACTCAAGGATCTGTGTGCATGTATGGAAGAAGGGATTGTGTATAGTTACAGTGCAAAGCCATGAATCCTGCAGAGACTATGAACTTGAAAAAATTGAAAAAGAGCAGGAAGAACACAGCCAGGAATAGGCCGAAATTCATGAAAATGTATCCACCACCTTTGCAAATTTTGATCACCTTATCCTGAGGTGTGCCACTGATGGCATGGTACGCGATGGTGCTGTGCTGTAGATATTTATTAATATTTATTTACAAAGATTCTGCTTAGCTTATAAGACAAGACAAGCTACTTGCTACAGAACTCAGCAATCAACTTACAGTGATGCCCAATGTCATATTTACACAAGTCGACACACCTACCTAAATATTTGGCCACTTATTTCAAATCTAGGACTTCAGCCAGCTTTGTTCCTCTTGCCCCTGATTATCTTTCTTTCTTTTTGTTCAGGCTATAAAACCAAGATATGCAAAGGATGACTAACACCAAATGGAGGAACAATTCCTCACATACTTGGAAACTTAAAGGAAACGTTACTCCAATATAATGCCTGGTTATGTCCCTAGTCTTCTCTAGGAAGATTGTCAGACCTGCCCTGTCAAAATCTACATCACCACTAAAGGTAAAGGTAAAGGTTCCCCTCGCACACATGTGCTAGTCGGTTCCCGGCTCTAGGGGGCGGTGCTCCTCTCTGTTTCAAAGCCAAAGAACCAGCGCTGTCCGAAGACGTCTCCGTGGTCATGTGGCCGGCATGTCTAAACGCCGAAGGCGCACGGAACGCTGCTCCCTCCCCACCAAAGGGGGTCCCTATTTTTCTACTTGCATTTTTCACATGTTTTCGCACTGCTAGGTTGGCAGAAGCTGGGACAAGTCACGGGAGCTCCCTCCGTTACGCGGCGCTAGGGATTCGAACCGCCGAACTGCCAACCTTTCTGATCGACAAACTCAGCGTCTTACCCACTGAGCAATCGCGTCCCATCACCACTAGAGGGCAACGAAGATCAGCCTGAGATGAGTAAGTTGTTACTGACCTCTGGTGTCCACCTCTGGTTTTATGGCTCAGATCTCATGCCTGCCAACAGCTTCATTGAAATACAAAGCGAAACAAGGACTTGCAAATCAGTTTGAAAAGGACATTCCCTTCCTGAATCATCCTATTCCATTTCCTTCCAAAGCCCATATCATTTGTTACCTACACTCAGTCTGCTGAGTATTACTCTAGGCCCCTGATGGTGAACCTACGCCCCCCACGCCAGAAGTGGCATGCAGAGCCATCTCTCCAAGCATGCCAGCTGTCGCCTGTTGGCTCTTCCGGGTTCCGGCGCACACATGTGCACCAGCCAGGTGGTATTTGCGTGCACGGTAGCAGTGGAAACCAGAAGCGCAGCTCCAAAATGCACGCTAGCTGGTCTTGATGCATGCATGTGTGTTAAAAACCAGTGTTGAAGATTATCTGTAGCACATCAAAGTGGAAGAGACACAGAATTGTGTTTCTTCTCCAATAGCTGCAAAGACCTTCTAGTTTCTTGGTGGGGGCAGGGATGGGCCTTGGAAAAGCACCAAGACCAGGAGTGTTAAACTCAAGGCCGTCCTGGTCTACCCTGTTGCTTCGGCCCAGTCTACCCAACATGAAGAGGAAACATGCCAGCAGTTTGGGAACTGACGTCAAGTTGGCCACGTCCACCCAGTTGGCCATGCCCGGCCAGCCACCCAAGGTCAACCACAGCCCTGATATGGCCCTCAATGAAATTGAGTTTGACACCCCTGACCAAGACTATAAGGTAGAGCAATCACCCTCTGAACCCTGGGCATCTGGAGCAGGATACCTTCGAGACCGCCTGCTGCTACCTTATGCCTCCCAGCGCCCGGTTAGGCCTGCTCTGGATCCCATCGGCCAGACAATGTCGGCTGGCGGGTCCATGGGCTAGGGCCTTCTCTGTGGCGGCACCGTCCCAATGGAATATGCTCCCGGCGGAGATTAGAACCATCCCTAACTTACCTATGTTTCGCAAAGCCGTTAAGACCTGGCTTTGCCAGAAAATATGGAATTGAGATTACGAACTTTGAGATCTGTTCCCCCCTTTGTATGGTTGGTTGATATGTTTGTGTACTTTTGATTTTATATTGTATAGATATGTTTAAACTGATTGTACGCCGCCTCAAGTTCCCCCTGATTGGGGAAGAGAGGCGGGATATAAATCTAATAAATAAATAAATAAATAAATATTTTAAAGACATATCCTTTTTTTTTTACATGTTCTGCCCAGGAAAATGTCATCACTCCAAAACATTAAATATAATAACCTTAGATTATAAAATAACCATTCTGGAAGTCTAACTCTGATCTCTGAACTCTATGCAATCATGAACATGAATTGCAATCATGAACATGCAATAGAACAACTGGGTAAGAGGGACCTAACCTTTGCTGGAACAGACACAAGTATCCTGGTGTTCTGTGGAAAGAAGAATGTCAAGATGATTTCTGGAGGGACTGTTTGAAGAACCTCTGGACTGAGACTATAAATTCCTGAGAGTATTGCCCTGTTCCATGGGGTCAGATAGGGTGGCCATGCCCAAGTCCATTCATTCAGATGTTGCCATCTACCTTTCCTCCTGGGATACAATAGGCTTCCAAACTTTTAGCCTTCCGGGAGTTCATAAAAAGCTGGTTCTTTACCAAGTGTTGGGATTGGGTGAGATTTGAATCTGGGGATTATATTTACCGATTATTGAAAAGTGTTGGTGAAATGCCAGGTTCTAATTTTACAGTTCTTTTTTTATTACTGTTGCTAGCCAACTAGAGTGGTGGCACATCAGATGGCTAGCCGCATAAGTCTTATAAATAAATCAATAGACATTTTCTCCATAAGAACCTGCTGACAGTCACTTTTAAACTACTTGAAAGCTATTATAAAAATGACATTTATGTTGGCTTTCAAATATTACCAACAACAATTCCCATGCTCCTTCACTAAAGGCCAGTTGAATTAGGGCTTCTGGGAATTGAAGTTAACTTAAATCTGAAGGATCATGGTTTCCTGTTCCTGCAGCCTTTAGCAAAATGTGATTATTGAGTCTCCTGCCTGTTGTATCCAGCTGCTTATTTCCTTAGCTTTGAGTTATTCAGGTCAGAAATTGTGGATCTCTGCTAAAGGTAGACCAGACTCCAATGTGTGCACATGCAGATTCCGACAGACATAATAAAGATAATGACTCCTTTACAACATTTCACTTACGCTGATAATGTGGATATGTTTAATTTAAAAAATATAATGAACAAATTTAACAAATAATCTTTCATTTAGAAAGCTGTATTTTAACCCACTTGATTGGCATCTATTTGTTGATTAAAATCTACACTGGTGCCTATGACAATATTTAAAATTGTCCAGAACATAGTAACAACCATCTTATATACACCCTAAATCTTGCAAAAGGTCTACTTCAACTACCACCAGATCAACATAAACAACCTGGAGAGCTCTGGATTTGTGGGGCGAGAAGCACAGGGGAAATATGATTCAAGATTCCTGCATTAGTCATTTAAAACAAATTTCAAATCTGCAGGAATTAACTTTTTCACTGACCATTCAAAATGGCAGAGGAGGCTAGTTTTATTTTGTTGTTTTAATAAGTCAGGATATGAAATTGTTCTAAGCCCAAGGATCTTTGCCACCAACAATACAATGCACTGTTCCAATAAATCTCAGAGGATTCCGACTGATGGATCTCATTTCCACATTTCTCTGTGTGTGTAGTTATGGATTTGTGTGCTTGTACTCATTTAGGACATAACATATGCAAGGAGGCATAACAAGTTTGTTGTCAGTATTAGAAACTATAGTGCCGCCTCGAGTTCCCCTTTGGGGTGAAGAGAGACGGGGTATAAATCTAATAAAATAAATAAATAAATAAATAGTGTAGTCATTTTTCTGCTATTTCTAAACTGCCACAATTTTAGCCTGGGAAATTAGAGGGAGTGGATTGTTAATGAGTAGGAAGATAGTCATAGCAAATGCTTGACAGGAGTCAAGGTCATTGCAATCTTGCACTTGGAGGGCGTAAATGAAGAAATGGCGCCAGGCGAAGGACTAATTGGACAATGTGATAAATGATGTGTATGTGGGGGGGTTGGGTTTTGAGTTTCAATGATGTGAAGGAAAACCAAAACTTTAGATTTGGGTTTCCTTCGGATGTGCCAATATGACTTCTCCAAATAAAAAGTTTTACTTGGACAGACTTTGTTTCTGAGTGCTGCTTGGAAATGGGGAAGTTTCATTGGAACCCTGACATTTGTCATATCCAGAAAAGAAAAGACCCACTCATTCTGTCTAGGAAAGACAGACTTCAAGTGTAGCTCAGGGCAGATGGCTGTAACCTAATGAACTCTAGAAAAAAAATACAGAGAGGGGAATTATTCCATCTTCAAGAGAATTGTTGTGCCTAGAGCTTGGGGTATTCTAAACAATGTCAACGGAGAGAAATAAACATTCTTTAATTTTTTCCTCTCCCATTTTTAAAAGTAGCTCCGGTTGAAGAAACAAATAATTCTTACAGCACTGCAGGAAAGATGGAGCTTACGTCACAATGATCACTCTTTCCAGGAGCAAAATATGATGTATTTAGCAATGGTTACAAAATGTACCTTCTAAAAAGGTACATGGTAGAGTATTGGACTTAGTCACTACCATGTCATCAGGACACAAACATTTTTAAGGGATGCTGCTTAGAACATAAGCTTCTTTTTAAATAGACGTTTTCATCGTTTGTTTAATTCTGTGACTTTGGAGCAAGGAGAACGTTCAGAAAGATCATTAGAATGTTCTTTTTAGTTATTGCTTTGGATCGTCCTCTTCTTCCTAAAGGGAAAAAGCAAGAGGGGGTTCAGACTGGAAAAAACCTTTCCTTAACCATTTTTTCCAGGTGGAAGGGAGGTTCCTGGAACCCATGCGCCTACCTCATGGGTCATTGGGTAGAGTTGCTATTGCTTCTTCAGATAAACAGTTCCACAATTTTATGCTTTGTGATGATCTTTTACTATCCCTGTGGAGTGAGCCTGAGGTTTCAGCAAGATGTTAGTGCACTGAGAGAACTAATAAAACCAGCATCCCTGTTAACTAAAAGGCCATCTCTTAAACTGCAGAAATGCTTGCTTAATGGCTGCACTTAAAGTGTTTGGGGAGATGGCCAAGGTCCTACTCAACCAAACAAGCAGGAAGCTTCCATACACAATAGGACTAGCTTGCCACGTTTTGTGGAAAGTATTCTTCCTTTCTGGCTCCCCCAAAGCTTCATCCCTTCCTAAATGAGTATTATAAGTAAAAAAAAAAAAGAGGTGATGGTATTAGAGTTTAAATGAACTCAGTAGACCAAATGGAGTTGGCTATTTTGCATGTGTGAATTCATGCATAAAGCCACTGAGTGTGATGAGGTCAGGCACCAGGCATTAAGTGACTAGACTACTATGGAAGGGATTAAATTAAACCCTGTAGTTCTACCAGTTGAACTGTCTTGACTCAGGTCCAGCTCATTCCATTGCATAATTCAGCCGAAAAAGAGGAGTCTAAATTTTAGTACTGCAAGGTTCACACTGGCAGGAGGGAATAGCAGGCCAAAAGAAGTTTTTATGCTGTGTGAAAGCCAAATCATGCCTTACCAAGGATCTCCAGGTTAAACATTTGATTACAGGGTGGCTAGAGGAGGAAGCTCTTGCTTTACAACCAGATATAATTTTTTCCTCTTGAGAAATTTCCTCTCCTCTCTTCTTTGGTTCACATTCATGATTTGAGGAACAAGTTTGTGTTCATTCTTGGATGTTGGTCTGAGTTTGGCAAATTTCTTGTTGTTTTTATTTTTTATTTTATTTTACAAGATCTGCCTTTGGAGTTGGCTAGCAACATTCTAATACTAGACACATGGACTCATCAAAAGGCAGGCTATCATTTAATCACCACCGTTCATTAGAATTTTTTTCAATATGGAAGGAATGATGTCTTTGAGGCCAGTCTCTCTTCATGGCAACCACCTGGTTTGGGTTTGGTTTGTTGGTTTGTGTTGCCAAGAAATACATGCATACAACATGCCTTTGTAATTTTTATTTGGTAAAGCGGCAATGTAGTGATACTTGTTGCTTAAGAAATTTCAGTAGGTCAGAGTTCCCCTCGGGTGAAGAGAGGCGGGATATAAATTTAATAAATCATTATTAAATTATTATTTAATTATCTGCTGTGTGCCCACTAGAAAATGGGTGTAATAGTTGCAGGATGATTTCAAATGGCTTTCGGAGGGAATGGGTTGATATATGTGACCTAAAATAATCATGTCTACTCTCCAGGGAGCTTTTGCAGTTTATCACAAAGAGGTTTGAGCTGAAACATCCCTAGCTGACATATTGGAACTGTCATACTGTCGTGGTGTTCAATGAACAGGCCACAAATAGTCCTGGATTTACAACCATGCATTTAGTGACCATTCAAAATTACAATGACACTGAGAAAAGTGACTTATGACTAGTTTTTGCACTTACAACAGTTGCTGCATCCCCATGGTCACATGATCAAAATGAAGGTGATTGGCAATTGGGCTATATTTATGACAGTTCCACTATCTAGAGTCATGAGATCACCTTTTGTAATTGTGACTATAAACAACACATGCACACATACACTGGCATCTGACAAACAAAGTCAATGGGGGAAGCCAGATTCACTTGCCAACTGTGTGATTCACTTAACAGCTGTGTCAAAAAAAAAAGGTCATGAATTGGGGAGCAACTCACTTATCAAATGTCTTGCTTACCGGGGGAAATTTTGGGTTCAATTCTGATCGTAAGTCAAGGACTACTTGCACAGATCCTTCTTCATGGCCAAATAAGTGTGCTTTCCTCTTGCTCTTACATTGAGAGGAAAGCATAGGGACATCAATTGTGCCAGTCAGACAGGCAATCTCTACATCCAGCAATGATCAACGAGACCAGCTAATGCCACTGCTGTCACACTTTTTAATGTGGGGTAGGTTCAGGATAGCAACGTTTCACCCAGCTGAACACCAGGGAAACCTTTGTGCAAGCCAGACATTTGACAATATTCTGGGTTTTGCAGTTTATTTATTTATTTATTTATTAGACTTATATCCCGCCTCTCTTCCCCCATCAGGGGAACTTGAAGCTGCATCTCGAGTTCCAAACAAGCAACGAAAACATATGAGAGTCCCAGTGGATTGATATACAGACAGTGAATTTAATTTAGCTTGATGACCCACAAGCTGGGCAAAGACCTTGGCAGAATGATAACACATGTGGCCAGCCCAGCTCCAAATCATTTTGCTTATTGCGTTTGGCCTTATTGCTTTAGTTTCTCTTATGCATAGTTTAGTAGTGGGTTATAGTTCGTTTTCCTTTCCTTTTTTTTCCCTTGGCTGGTTTTGCATAAAAAGGCATTAACTTCAAGCTGTATTTATTTATTAAATTCAGTTCCAGCTTTACCCGTTTATTCACAGTTACAGTGCCTAATTTCTCACTGTGCGTGCTGGCTGCTGGTGTCAATTTCATTTGCACCTACCACTGGAACATAGCATTCAGAAAAAGATACAAACAAACTGTATGTGCAATTCAATGCAACCCCATTCTAAACAACAATGACATTGCGGTTATTTCATAGTGATATTGATTTTGGACTGATTATTTCTTGGCTCCTAGATATCGGGGTAAACTATCCGACCACAGACACATGCTTTGTTTCAATGAACACTTTTTGTCAGCTTGTAAAATTATATATGGTTCCAATTTTGGTACAAAAACAAGTTCCTAGTAAAAAAAAAAATCACCCACATCTGTAAAAATACATAATTACAAGAAGGAAGACTACAGTGCAATTCTATATCTGTATTCAGAAATAGCTGCACTGAACGCTTCTGAGATAATTGTAAAACCGAATAAAAGATAGCATTAGAAGCTGCTAACCACATCTTCAAAATAAGGCACCACAGAGCTGAAGTTCACACATCTTAAAGTTGCTGAGGCTAAGAAACATTCATTTAAGGTATGCCATTGCATCCAGATAAAGATATACATTTTGGTATCATATTTGTACTTTGGACTGTTTTGGGGATAAGGTGAGATTCAACATTTTGAATCTCAATGTGTCAACGTTTTAATGTTTTATCCATCCACCATGGAAGTTCTCTACTCATTGTAGCATGGACATTTTAGTTCTGTCATTATTGTGGATGTTTACTTACTGTTACCATGGACATTGAATTTATATTTTACTGACAAAGAAATAAAAGGCGATATTTCTTCTGACCGGGAAAATGAGGCGGGGTATAAATAAAAATAAATAAATAAATAGTATAGATCTATTTTGAGCTACTTACCTCTCATCAGCTAACCATCCCCTTTCTGGTAACCTGGGCTACTTGCATATTAGGTAGATGTATTAACCTCTAAACCATGGACGCTGCTCACTTTGTCGGCTATACCAGGGGACAGCTTAAGTGTTTTTTTGGTGAAACCAATCTATCAGGGCAACTTGGTCTACCCAAATATGGGGTGGAGAATACTGCTTCTGCTTACTGTGGATGTTATTTTTGCAGTTGTTTTCCTGTGACTTTTTTTAAGCCTCTGTGAGTCTACACAAGTCATCAGCATACGCATCCAAACAATTAACTCTGGACAATACATTAACGCTGATTTTCACATATCTCCTGATTGCTGCCCATATTCTAATTGCATTTATTGCATCACTGTGATTAGAAACATCTATCATGACTCTCCAATTCTGACTGGCATAATAATGGAACACTTAAAATTTCTGAAAATGTTAATATTTGGTAGTATCCAATTGTTTTCATAAGCAAAGAAACACCTGCTCTTCCCCTGCCCGCTCTCTTTTCATGTTTTATCCTGCTGTTGAGTGCTTAAATAGACAATGATGGAAAGAAGTGTTTTCTCCTTAGGCAAAGCCACCACTGTCCTTATGCTTTGTTTCTGCATTGTGAAATAGAGAGAACATTTTGCTGAAAGAAATTGTGACTATTACACACACACACACACATATACACACTAGATTGCAGCATAATAACCGCTTTCCAGATCCTATGAAAATGATTCTTTCATCTTTCCAGTTAATAGTTCCAAATCTTTTTGACAACAGAGGATTCTGTTTATAATGGTTTATTCGTATAATTTGCTCACTTTCCTGGTAGAATTTCTGATGTGCTGAATATAATCAAGCACACACACACACACACACACACACACACACACACTCACACACCATTTCCACCCCCCTCCTGCTGTAATTAGGTGTATTTTTCATCTCCTTTCTATTTGATTGTTGTTTGAACTTGCTGCCATTTCTTAACAACAGCAGCTTCTTCAGCACAGCAGAGTATTCCAATTGTTAAATTAAACAAATTCTCCAGAGTCCACCTTTTCCTGTAATATATGAGACTTTGAGTTGGTTGCTAAGGCCACCAGGTACATCACCGTCCCCATGCAGAGGGCTTACCAAACAGTGGCAGTGTGTAGTTGGTCCTATGGGAGCAGGACAAAGTGTGTTTGACGTGGGCCAGTCAGTAACACGTGACAGGGCAATTAGGATAGCATCACTCATCACTCTTGGCAAAAGAGGGATTCTTCTTTCCCATTGCAACAGCCAAATTGCCAGAGTAATTCCACAATAGATTCATGGCATTTAGCAAACAAGAGAACAGAGCAGTCTCTAAGGCTGGTTGCAGAGAGCCAGGGAGGCTCAGAGAACAGGAGGCAATGTGCTGAGGACCATATACGCCCATGAAATTACTTGTGGGGCCATTTCTGCATTGAAAGTAACCTAAGATGGGATTTCTGAAAACAAATGGCAGGTTGGATTACAGGAAAGATAATCCAATCTGTAGTATGCATAGGTATTATGCATGCTTGTTGACTGCTTTCCGACCAAAAGATCAAGAAGTAAATAAAAAATGCAGTTGGAAGTGACAGTGATCAGAATCTTGAATTGTAAATATACAGGTAGTTCAATAGTTCATATAGTGACCGAAAAAAATGGCTTATAAACATTTTTCATACTTATGACTGTTGTAGCATCCCTATGGTCATGCGATTTACATTTGGATACTTGACAACTGGTTCATATTTATGACAGTTGCAGTGTCCCATGTGATCCTATTTTGTGACCTTCTGACAAGCAAAGTCAATGGCCAGATTCACTTAACAATTGTATTACTAACTTAACAACTGCAACTGATTCACTTAACAGATGTAGCAAGAAAAGTTGTAAAATGGGGCAAAGCTCACTTAACAAAATTCTTACTTTGCAACATAAATTGTGGCCATAAGTTAAGGGCTACCTGTATATGAACAATAACCACAGAAAAAAATAACTCAGGGAGCCTAAGAAATAAAAGGAATTAATACAACTGATTGGAACATTTGTAAGAGTCACACAAAGCTTGCAAGTTCCATATTCTATAGTTGCAGCCTTAATATTTGCCCATCTCACCACTCAGCAAGTTTCTGACAGTAAAATCTCCTTTAAGAGAGGCTCAACTGTTGATTTCATAATTAGAATAATATCTTTCCTCCTTTAAGGGTTTTTAAAAAGCTACTAGTACTGTATTTTGAATAAGAAACTAAAATGCCCTATACTAATGGAAGAGCTTTTGGGTATAACCTTGTTGGAAATTCTGTGATTCTACCTGTAGAGTATTCAAAATCATATATATATGACCCATTAGATAGGGGGAAGCCAACCTGGGGGTGGATGAGCAGGTCTTTTCCTACAAAGCCAGGCTGTGTTGTTTGTATATTGCAAGTTCTTCTTCTGGGTATCATATTTGCTCTTGCCTTAGTCAAACTGCTGAACAGAATTTATTTATTTACTAATGAAATTTGCATAGCTGTGCATGCCCATCTCACAAAAAGGAATTTCATTCCAAATTCGGCCAAGAAAGGAGCAGTCATATTGCTCACATCAGACATGGTCCACCTAGTTGGAAAATGCATTATTTTCTTTTCTTTTCATATGAGAACACTGGAAAATTGTTTTACTCTAAGTGAGAAGGCAGCTCATAAAAAAACAACTGGTTTTTTTTAAATGTTACTTTGATGTAGAAGGAGAATCATATTTCCTGTTTTTGTGCAGCAGGTATTTGAACTAGGGCATGCAGAAATCCTTGATGTAGAAATACATTGGGCACCTCTAATCTGAAAGCTTCACTATCATTTGGAAACAAACAGGAAGCAATCATTTGTATTGCTTCCTTGCTGCAGCAAGAAAATTAGACAAGTAGCAGATGAATAGTGTAGAGGTTTACTTCTTTTGCAGTTTAATACATCTTATGAAAAGTTGAAAATTTTTAAAAATGTATTTCAGAAGTTTTATCAGAGCAGAGGACCTGCTGTTTTTCACTTGTGTGTCAATATCACAAAATATATATCCATAGTGTAGCCATTTTCTAACTGCCAATATCACAGTGTGGGAATTAGGTGGGGGATGTGTAGTGAGTGGAGGAGACAGTCAAAACAAATAGTTGACCGAAGTCAAGGTCGCTCGTGCCTGCAACTGGCAGAAGAAGAATGGGTGTGAACTGGAAGACCGTAATTGGACAATGTGATTTATGATGTGTGGTTGGGAGGCTGGGTTTTAGACTCTTTTGTGGGAAGGGTTAGAATGCATTTTAGTTTCGAAATTTCTTTGGCTGTGCCAACATGAATTCTCCAAATAAAAGCTATTCTTGGATAGACTTGTCTCTGAGTAGTAATGGATTTGGGGGAGTCTACTTGGAACACTGACATTATTTCAAAACTCATCTCTCTTTTACTAGCATCACCCCAGAAGGGGCTAAAAGGAGTCCTAAGCAACAGCGTTGACCCATAACTGGGCAGTGTGAAGAGTCAGGGAAGATGGCAGGAAAGCTTGAAGGAAAAGAATAGGAATTTGGAAGTGGAGGCCAAGTTGATTCAGAACAAAGCTCTCCCTGGTAGAGTCAAAGTCCTGGATGGAGAAATCCAATGACGGTGGACTCTGATAACAGCCGAGAATGGAATTTACAACTCCAGTCAAGAAGCCAATCTCTGATGGGTCTTCCAGAATTTCTTGGATGGCTGGAGAGTGCTGCCCCACAGAGACTGACCGGTCAGCAGGGTTGGAATCTGGCACTACCAACATTTGCACAGTGTAGCATAGCCTCTTATGATCCAGCAAGGGGAGATTGGAGCCATGAACAGGCAGAGGGGCAACCAGTTCCCAGAGAACAGAGACAGGTACCAACCCCTCTGGAGGGTCCCCTGGCCCAGGCAGTTCCCCCTTGCCCGGCCATCCAGATGATGCCAGCCCCAGGAGTGGCTCCCCTGCTTGGGGATATTATCCTGCCAAGGGATGGCCACAATATCAGTGGGCTCTGGCCCCGATGGCCCCACCTATGCCACTCTATCAGCCTGGTCCTTGGCAGCCACAGAGGACAGCACAGCAACCACTGGTGGGCTCCCCCCAGAAGTAGCAGCTCAACAGCCAGCAGCAGCAGGCCAACAGATTCTTGTTCAACCAGCTGTTGCAGCTCCCCAGTAGTTCCCAATCCAGCTGCAAGCCACTCCCATTCCAGATAATCGGGCTGTTCCACAGCCCCCCACCCAACCACCCAGATTCAGAGCTACCTTCAATGGAACTCCAGGGAAGCTAGCTTATTTCTTAGCAGAATCTGGGCGCACATTGATCAGTTTGAGCACCAATATCAGTCTAATCATGACCTAGTCTCTGCAATTGCTGAGGGCATGAGTGAAGGGGATGCCTCCGACTTTATTGTTCAGCTGCATGAAGAGGGTGCTCCAGAATTAGATGATGCTGACCTGTTTGTCCAACTCCTCCATGTGCGGTTTGAGCCAGAGGCCAGATAGATGTGGATGAAGCCCTCATCAAAGAAATGAAATAAGGCACCCAGTCAATTAAAGACTTTGTTTGGGACTTTAGGACAGTGGCTGGTACCCTAAGGCTATGGTCTGATCGAATCCTCCTGCACTATTTTAAATAAGGGATAGATCAGGAGGTGAGAAAAGCCTGTATACTCCATGGAGTACCTGAACGCTTGCAGGATTGGTGTGACATGGCCATAAATCTGGATAGCGAGATCCAATCCCATTGTAGATCAACCACAGAGAAATCAGCCAGGAGGCCTGTAACCCGACGAACATCAACAAAGCCACCAGAGCCATGACCTGCACAAGCACCAGGAACCATCATATGCTACAGATGTGGACAACTAGAACACAGGGCTTCTGAATGCCTGTGCCAGCACCCCTTCCCTCGCCAAGGCCAACTCCAAACCCCAGGGGGATAAAGCTGCGTGGGAAGCCTTCTGAGACAAGCCAATTTGCTCATCAAGCAATAGAGGATTCTCCTCCCCCAACCAAAGCAGAGGGACCTCTGGTTGGGGAAGCCTCCCTTTGGGAATTGGGAGAAGAAAGAGATCCGATAGTGAGTGAAATTATCACCCGCTTCACAATAAAAGTTAAGCTAATGGTGCCAAGCACCAGAAAGGAGGGAGAACTAGAAGCCCTAATTGACACCAGGTGCTCAAGATGCTTGACTTCCGGGGCCACTTCCGGTGCTACTGGTCGCGGGGATTACGAGCTCCGTATTCCCTGCCCCAGAACCCCCGGCCCGAGGGTCCGTAAAGGACCCAAAGCCTATCTGGAGGATAGGCGAAGCTAAGGAGCGTGGGAGGAAGGGTAGAGGGGAAACGCCAATCCCCTCCCCACTTCCCGGGTGCTCCTACTAAGGCCGGTGTGGAATGACTGCCAAGATGGCGGTCAATTAGCTGGGAACCTCGGGAGAAGCAGATGCAGGAGGAAGGAAGAAGACAGACTGAAATAATAATCCGGTAAGACGGGCATTGAAGAACAACAAACTAGAGACACTTTATGAAGATTTATTGAAAGAACGGGAGTAAAAGAGGGGGCTGGACTTTGATATAGCGGGCGGAAGAAAATACGCAGCCCGGAAAATAAAACCCCACCCCCAGTACGGCGTCCTCGAGAGCTGAAAGTTTACCGGTGTGAGCTTTGCCTTCTGGTGAGCGGATTGTAGTTGGTGAGAGATGTCCGTCGAAGAAAAACTTGATGAAGTTGGGGAACTTTTA
>JANHGC010009390.1:255878-268137 GCA_027560395.1 Boaedon fuliginosus
TTTAAAGGAGGCACAGAATATAATAGTATAAGGACTCTGTTTTTAGTTTTGAATTGAATTAAGACTCTAATTTTAAAAAATACGATAGAAAGCATATTACAGCTAAAGCAATATATTTTTTAAAGATAAGACAAAAATGATAATGAGATTGGAGAACTGTATCTAACCCAGGAAAGACAGTGATTTCAAATTTTCCAAATCAGCAAGATGCAAATTGGAGAGACAATATGGCTCTTTCTCTTTTTAGCTTAATTAGAGGAAGAAATGCAGAGCACGCGGAAGATATGAGGCGTTGCGTTTTTCTTTTTTCTTTTTCTTTTACATATGGTGGAGTTCTAGGTCCTTAGACAATCTGTTTTTATAAACAAATAACACATCCATTTACATAACTAGTCCACATCTCTAATGCAAATCATCTGCCTTAGTGTTGCTCTGTAGAGAATAATATTCCATATTAATTACCACACATATTTACTAAATAAATTCACTCACAGTAGCTAGCAATCCACAAAAAATGCTTTGCTAAATGGGCCAACTAACAGATTCAAGCTGCGGTTCTGTGATTGGAGCAGTTTCTCTCAGCTATGTCATCTCCCTTTTCTACCCAGCCAAAAGTCGTATGTCAAAAGTGACCTACCATACTGCAATCTTCCCCACTACCCGCTTTGGGATACACAACAATAACAGGGTGTTTTTACTCTTTTTAAATGTGAAAACTAATTTATATCGACAGTAATATATAAATTCTTTAAATAAACAAACATATAAATAACAGAGACTCAGGAGAAATTATGTTGTGCTGTCTGTTTAGTACTGTGATTTCCACAGAAAATCTGTGCTGATAGATTTATTCTTGTTTATTCTTTTTTTCTGGTGGTATTTCCATACAGTTATCCATTTCTATAGGCATCTTTTCCCCATTCTAAATGATGTCATGATTTAGGAGCTGTGATGCTTTGAATGGAATCACTGTGCATTGGAAAGTTGGCAAATGATAAAAACATTTACCCAAATTTGGGACAGTCATCCAGATTACATCCTTCAAAATAGCACAGGCCTGTAGAGGAAGGTGCTATTATAAAACCGATTCCTCAAAATTAACATTGTACATATTGAAATTGATTAATCCATGATACTACAACTACTTTAACAGCAAAAAAAAAATGCTTAAAAACATATTCATCATAGAATTGACAGATATCTCAAAGTCCATCTACTTGATCCCTGACAATGCAGAGGCCTTCTGTAATATATTCATGCTGAATAGTTCCATCTGTAACTTCATGAAATTCTTTCTAGTCATCAGTCAAAATTTGAATATGCTCATCCAACTTTTGTTATTTTGATCAACTAAACACAAAGTGGTTGAATGACGTACTGTATGTCAGACATGAAAAAGGTGCAACACTGTGGCTTCGTGTAATTTGCCAGCATCTCTTCTATGGCCCTCAAAGCCATGTTTAACTGTTGTTAACAATTTTAGGTGTTTTTAAAAACATTATGGAAACAGTTAAGGGGCAAATTAATTATCTTAAGGCACTTTATCAATTCCTCAGAATGGCCCTTGGCCCCTTTTAAAGTATGCCCCATAACATATATAAAAGCTGTTACATTTCTCAAACTGATGGAAATTCTCTACTTCTATAGAACGCATCATTAGCCTTTAGAAAACTGAATATGGCTATAATTTCATAATTAACTCTTCTCCAGTTGAACCATCCCAAGAGTTTTTTAATGTCATATAATTTGATCTTTAATTCAGGCTGCTAAGACTTGTAATCTAATGAAATAAAAAAAAATTCTTCCTGCATAAACACACAGATGAAATATTGATATCTACACCTTGTAACATATGTCTCCTACAATCAGAACCATCCCATTTACTGTGAATTAGGGATTGGGTTTGCAGGCATACTTATTTCAATATATATATACTTCTCGCAAAGCAATGTTTCTGTTATAAAATGCCTTTTGTATGCATTTTCTTAATATATTCATTTTAACATTTTTTTTTAGTTACAAGCTGTGCTGCAAAATTCTAAGAAGTGCTGGTGTCAGCATGCATTTACATTTTTGGTTCAATTTATATTCAGGAAGTCTGAAATTGGTGCATTTACATTAAGTTTGGACAGGACAAATATATTCTCCATTTTATGCTCACTTCAGCTATATATGTGTCTCACTCTTTATGGTGAGTGATATATACATAGAGAAAGAATATACCCTCAATTGTTCATATGTCTATAAGTGTGCTGAAATCTTTTATCCCTATCTTATTATTGAATTCCCTTTAGAATCTCTTTCTGTGTAGTTTTCTTCTTGGTGGTGCGAGAAAATACAGTTGCTGTATTTGAAGTTGTTGTTTTTTCTTCACATTTCTTTGTTATTCTATTGTTGGAAGAAATATCTTTCTGGGTTCAGTTCCAAGTGGGGAAAAACACTCTGGAAACATGGAGGCTGTTTGGAAAGATAGTTTAATGAATAGGATCACATGCCTTGGAGCTCCAGGATGAAAAGAAAAGGGGAAGGGCCACTGAGAGTTCCTTGGTTTTTTATACCCTCTGTTGGGGTTTGAACCTGCCCCCTGTACCTGTGGCAAGAAATGTATCCTGATTGGTTAATGTCAGAAGTCATAGCTAGCAATGTAGGTTGTTTGTGCAAAGCTTGGTTGAGTCCTGCTGGCTGATGCAATGAAACGGGCTTTGGGCTATTCCCATTATGCTTTTGTCCTTATTTGGTCTGAGAGGTAATCCCATTATGTCCTGAAGAAGGTATCTTTGTTATGCAGAATAGACTGGCTCAGGCCTTTAATGGCTCACTGAGTAGCTCTTCCTGAAGGAGGTAGGTAGCCCCTTAACAAAGGTGGGGGCTGAATTTCTACTTATAATGTGTCCCAACATATAACACTTTTCTAGGAGGAGGGGTGGGTGCTAACTTCCAACAGTAAGAAGTCAAAACTATGTGAGGACTCAGATATACTGACTCTATACTTCTTTTATTCTGACTTTCTAATTCTCTTCTGTCCTCCCAACACAAAAGACTGAAATGGCTCGATTTTGCTGCACAGAGTCCATGAACTTAATCCAATTAATCTGCAAGTTCCATGTAGCTTACAATTTACTGATCCAGATTTATCTCTCTACCATATCTATCTATCTATCCACCCATTTATTTCTGAATGTACTACCTAATGGTTATAAGAATATGCTACCTAATATGCTACCTAATGTTTATGCAAAAGTGCAAAAAAATTCTTTCCAGATTGTGAACAAAGATTATATGCTGGTATTTTGTATTTATATGTATTTGTATATGTGTGTATACATATATGTAAACTGTGTTTATATCTATTTGTATATTGAAGTATATGTATTTATATGTGTGTATGTATACATACATATATACAAACTTCATGACAGCCTCTAGAGGAACCAAATAAAACAGAGTCTGACCTGGTTAGCCCTTGAATGGAAAACCATCAGAAAATCCTAGGATTGTAGGCTAGATGGAAAAGTAAAACAAAGCAAAACCAGAAAGTAATGGCAACTAGATCCATGTTATTAAGACTACCTTAAAGTATTTCTGTAGTCACCAAGTGTTGAATTCAATGTGAAAGAAAGTCATTATGCATAGCTTAACACAGTATTTTTCAAACATGGAGCTTGAAGATGCATAGATATCAATTCTCAGAATTCCACAAAATGCTGGTTGCAGAATTCTGGGAGTTGAAGTCTATGCATTTTCAAGTTGCCAAGCTTGAAAAACACTCGCATAGATTGATTTTATGTGGGAAAAATATGTATTGGAAGGATGCCATTGACTGCAATCTCAGCCCCTTCCTTTGGTACTCAATTCTAGGCATCCTGTTATCAGCAAAACAATAACAGCAAAACCCTGTCAACCAAATTCCTTTTGTTAATGATTATTAATATATATTTGTTGGTTTAAGTTGCAGCCCTCTATTAATTCCATCCTGAAGTGTCAGAGAAAATGAGTCAGCCCAACCTGTCACATTAACCTACAGCTAAACAGCACAAAATTTAGTTTATTGGCAAAGTTTGATTGATTGGATTATTCAGTAGAGTCTATACATGTGGCAGGAATTAGCACTAAGCCATGCTGCAGTATCCTCATTTATCAGGACTTCAATGACAAGAGGTCCAGAGAAGGGTTTCAGTGGATTATGAGAGGTTAAATAAGTTAATAATGGATTCTTTTGCATCTTTTACCAAAGCAGGATATAAGGCATGGTTTATGTAAATTAAGGTTTATATGTTGTCTTATTGGCCCTTATATGCTATCAAGCAGATCTTGGAAAGTCAGCAAATGAAACACCCAGTGATGTTAGTTGATTGATTAATTGACCAGCAACCTCTTCTTTAACTTCCCTGATGATTTTTTTTAAAGCTACATTAGAATGCATATATTTAGGTCAAATTACATTATCTCAATACAGCTATTATGCGTTAAGTTGGAGGAGGTCAATTTTTATGTCTCATATAAGTATATGATAAAGTTTCTTGAAGAATTAAGGGTTTTGTGCAACTTTTTCCTTCTCTCTCCTACTCACATATCTTTTACTATTATGCAGCGGGGAATCTTCTAGTGCTCTCTTTCATGGAAGAATGGGCATTTTTATTGCAGGTTAAATTATTACACCATAAAACTGTAACAGGGTGATTTCATCCTAATCCACATGGAGCTATCAGAAAGTTATGAGCATTGAGAGCCAAGTGACCTCAAGAATATCCCGCTTTAATACCTGATTTGTATATGTATATTTGTAGTATCCAAAATAAGGGAAAGTTGGAGACAGCTGTTGTATTGGAATACAAGTGGAAATTATATTGTGACCAAAACTGAAATGGAACTGCATTTTTTTTGGACTGCAAATAAAAATAGCCTTATATTTCTTTTCCTCTTTTAGCTGAAACTATCGGAAAATGTCTATAATGAGAACTATTGAAAATATTATCTCCATGTATGGTCATTTGAATGGACAATTCAATGTGCTAGTTATTGCCCATTAAGTCTTCTATGGCATAGGACCTAGTTATCTGAAGAACCATCTATCTCTCATAGTGTCTGACTGTCCTGTGAGACCAGGCAGTTCATTTGTTTGGGTCCCTTTGGTTGAGCAATATTATCTCTTGTGTTGCAGCTCCTACCCTGTAAGATTCTTACAATCCCTAGTTTAGGCATCTTCGCCAGTACTTGATTGGGTCTACCACCTCCACTAGGTGGAGAAGGCTAGGAATTCAACTCCACATGAAGGCTAAAATTACTTGTATTGAGATTGGCTATAATATCAAAATCTTGCAAATTTGATTGTGCCATCCTCATTTTATATTTTCAGTGAATTAGGAAGACATTTCCCTGTGCCGAATGTTATCTCATTGTACTGAACTTAAAAATATTTCAACCCCTTTTGCTTAGGTAATGGTTCCTATATATTTCCATCAAAGTAATTTTTCTGACTCTTTACATGATGAGAGAAAAGGACAATGCAGAAACATGTTTTCTATTTGTTCCCTCATATAATGTTGTTTTCTTGCTAAGTAAGTAAATAAGGAAGGAAGGACCTTATATTGAGTCATTTTCTTGGTCCATTCAATCTGGTCCTTCAAAATTGATAAGCAATGGGACTCCAGGCTTTCAAATAGGCATATAAGTTTTGTAGTTTCAGTATATTCTCAAGAATGTGCAAAGTATTTCCAATAACATGAATTTGCTCCAGGGAAGATTGAAGTCAGTTTGCAGACTGTGATGGAACCATTTATATTAATATTTACATTTTCTACAGAAGCTCAAAAGTACAGACATATTCCCCCAATAATTACAACTTTGTAAAGTAGCTTGGGCCGAGTAAGAGTTACTGGCCTGGTGAGTTGTGGTTGAGTGGTTCTCCTCAGAGTAACACTTACACAATTGTGTAAGAGATGGGAAGAGAGCAGGAACTAATTGCACCAATTTATTCCTGGATACCATGATGACTCAGACATAGGTACAATTGACAATAATGATGAACCCACAGCTATTGCAAACATGGCCATCAGACATGTCATTTGAAGACATGAATAAAGGATCTTCCTCTTATATTTATTGAAATTTGTGTGACCAAATTCTGCAAAGGAAATGCACATCCCAATGCCAGGCTTCTGGAAATTGCAGCCCCAGCAAATTTGGACAGACCCAGGTTGGGGAAGGCTCTGCTAAATTAACAGTCAGACCAGGACTCTTCTTAACACTGAAATAACCTAAGGTAAACTGAAAACAGATGTTAATGAACTTGGCAGTTCCTGAGCCTCAATTACATGGCTCCTAATTATAATGGTACAGCTGAAGAAACTGCACCACCAAAATACAGGAGAAATGATTCAGCATTAAATCATATATCAGTGATGGAGAGGAGGAGGCTTTGGTTAGTTCCTATGAGACAAATGTGTCAAAGACTTCCAGTCCCAGATTTTCTTCTACATAAGCAGAGAAGAGGAACAGCTGATAAAAGTCAACAAATGGTAGTAATCAGAAGCATTGTACCCCATGGATGCTGAGAATCCTACAAAATGTGAGTAAATTCACTGAGAACTTTGTATATTAGGATATCTGGTAGAAAGGGAAATAATGGAATTGCATTTTTTTTCATCCTATCATTTTTCCTGTGAGTGCAGAGTTAACTTTTTTTTCTTTAATCAATTGAGGGTTGATCTACTGGTTGATTCAGGAATTGACCAACTAGGTTGCTGCCCAAGCCTGACATTGTCGGCTGATAGTGACTGACCAAAGTCACCCAGCCAGTTTTCATGGACTAGAATTCACAGTCACCTGATTTCTAGCCCGGTGCCTTAACCACTAGACTAGAGCAAATGGCTCTGGTTCTAGACTCTACTTGTATAGGAGTTGCGAAATGTGGAATCTAAAAAGGAGGACCACCATGTTGCAAATTTACATTAATTAAGCCTAAAATAACATTTGGAATCTGGACAGTTGATTAAGTAATGTATCTTTAATTAATTAACCATATTTGATCATTTGAGACTACTTCATATATGTATGAAGTCTTTCTACATTTAAAGAATTTCCTAAAAGTATAACAGACCTAATTACTCAGAGAATTGGCATTTGATAACTGATACATTCTGAATTTCACTATCAATGACAAATAATGATAGGGAGAGGGGGAGACAGAAAGAAAGCTGGACATGCAGTAATGTCCAGATTTTTTTTTCACTTTATACAACAAGAAATCAATTGTTTATTCAACATTTAACTATAATGCAAATAATATTTTCATAAATGTAGATATTGACATTAATTTACTGTAACTTATTCAATTAGCCAATCCAGTAATATTCTTGTTAATTTTTTTCAAAATCAAAACTAGCTATTTTGAGTGTGGGAAGCTCCTTATTTATTTTAAGAATGTGTTATTTTTTTCCCCAAACAGCGTTGCTGTCGTCTTTGAATTGTCCTTATGGGTATTTTATCCTAATATGGTAAGGAGTATGATGTCTGAACTCTCCACATCCTTGTTGTTAGATTTCCAGGAGACCCACTAATATAAATATCTCTTAATACAAATAACCTCTTGTGTTCTACTCTGTAAAAGCCAGGGTTCGAGGGTGGACCTTGGGGGTGAATCATCCTTTTGAGGTTATTTGGCTAGACCAATTTACTTTCCTTCCCATTCATAGTCAGCTGCTTGCCTTGTTGAGACAACACTCACTAGTTACTGTTGGCTTATCCCAGCTTGAAGACAGAAAAACAGGCTGAGAAGGAATCAGGTTTCTCTTAGTTAGAAAAAGAATTAATGTGAGGAAAAAAAACCTTGTCTGGCTCTTGATCCAAGAGAAACTCCCCTATCTTTAACAGCTCTTGAAAGGAAAATAGTTTTTTTTTTCAAAATGGCTTCCAGTGACAAATGTGACAGAGGAAATCATAAGATTTTAGGCTCTTTTATGCATGTTTATACTGTTTATTTACCACAACTTTCAAGAAAAACACAACATGCAGGAAGCCGGCACCACATCTCGCTCACAGAGGAAGATAGACAACTTAAACACGTGATAAATAGATAAAATATATAACTAAATACATTATGTTTTCTGGGCTTGCTTGAGGAGTACATTTCAGCTAAGTTATTTGTGGTACTCCAAAGTTGAGACTGAAGAAATATACAAACACTGAAGAGAGCTGGATGAATCTCCCAAGATTTCAGCAGTTGCCACCATGTTCACTTGTTCGTTTATTAGGTTTACATGTCCTGTCTTTTATTTACCATAACAAGTCGAAGTGGCAAACACAGATCTCTCCCTCCCATTTTTCTTCAGCAACAAAAACCCAGTGAGGCTAAGAGAAAATGAGTAGCTCAACTTCACTGAGGGAGCTTTCATGGTGCAGAGTACTGGCTCGCCCCACACCCGTGCAATTCTTTAATCTCTGTGCCATGCTGGCTTAGAATAAAGATTGGAAAAGATATGCAGATGGACAAAATATATACAACATATGCTCTATCCCAAGCTATTGGAGAATCTTTAAGTAGATAGTTTCCTAAGAAAGACTGATTTTTCCAGCCATTATATCAATTCAATGGATTGGGAAGGCCACATTGATATAGGGGCATGATGACTGAACTTCTAAGCAGGGGCACTCATGCTCGTCCTTCACAAAACTTTCAGGCAAACATCTGAACAAATAAAAAAATGCTATGCAGTTGGTAATTGAGATGACACAATTTCTTTTTTAAAGCATTGTTTCCTCATTAGGATGTCCCTTCAGTTTCAATGGTGCTTATGGATATCTAAATATTTCCCAGTCTACAGAACTTTAAACTGTTTAGACTTCAACTCCCAGAATTCCTCCAGCCTGTCTAAATATATTATTATGCTGAATAAATAATTTGGGCTGGTACCTTCACCAGTCTAGACTTCTCCAGTTATATTAGACTTATTCTGGAAGGTCTAGTTCTAAAATACTGTGTGAAGTCTTTCACAGAATCCTTTCAAGAAACACTTTTTGGCAACTATGCTGAGGCAAAGTACATTAGATTACATTTTAGGTTTATGTTTTGATAAGTCTGAATTATATAACTCTGTGATTCTTTCATTATAATAAACTGATTAACTGATTGATTGCAATAATGTGGAAACCAGCTCCCTACCGTTGATTGCAAGATACTTGTTTATAATTCATCACGGAGCAGCCTTCATAGATGTCAAGGACGGAGACACATGTCAACCCTTTCTATCTCCTTTCTACTACAACATAAGTACGTCTGCCTCTCTGATGTTCAATGTCACATTTTTAAAACCAGCCTTATTAATTCTGCAGGAGTCTTTCATTTTGGCATGATTAGGTTCTCCACCCCTCCTTTTTTTTTTGCTTCCCTCCCCCCCCCAAAAAAGAAAACACTTCATGCTACAGAGAAATAAAAATTTAGGAGCAAACAAAGGAGTTGAGTGCTGATATAGACAAAGATTTGCTCAGTAGGGCACATTCCAATTAGCGGTAATTATGTTTTTGGTTGATGATGCATGTCCCCACTGCTTTACTTAAATATGTAAATAGTTGCAAATATGTGGAACACTAGTAAAGGTAAAGGTAAAGCTGTCCTCAGTCATGTCTGACTCTCTATTTCTTAGCAAAGGGAGCAAGCATTGTCTGGAGATGTTTCTGGGGTTATGTGGCCAACATGACATCACCTGGCAGTGCAGAGCATGCAGTTGAAACATGTTAGTAGATCACTAGTAGGTAGAAACAAAGAGAGATTTTGTTATGGTTTTGGTTTCATTAATAGCTGTCCAGAGGTATACAGATCAAATATAATATGACTATATTGGGCTGCAAAATTTATTATACTGAGGATGAGATGTTGAGAAAATATTTTGTTCTTGTTTTCCTGTATAATACCTTGTTGTAATAAATTCACAAATTTATTTTAACACCTCTGGTTATTATAATTTGGGAAACACATTTGGGGACTTTTGGGTGCAATTTTAATCCCTGGCCCTTCCAAGACAACATTTCATTTGCAAACATTGTTGAATATACCTACCTATACCTCTTGTGTTCTTCAGAAACCTCAGAAAACAAATATATATAAGCTTGCATCACAACATCATGGCTTCTTTCAGGCGCAAATGAAGAAGCTGAATTTTAACACACATTATTTATCTGATGTCATCTTCTCTGTTTAAATGCAAGGAAGGTTGGGAGGAGTTATGTTATTTATTCTGTGCAATTTATTCTGTGCAATGACTTGTTGAGCTGGGTTGGGCTGAGACTATCCTATTTTAAATTCAGGATTACTCTAAAGGGAAGAATTTTAATGAGTGTTTAGGATTCAGTAACATAATTGATGGTGCGTAGAAAGAATTTCGGTTTCTTATTTTAGGGGACAGAGTTGACAGATCCCAAGGCTGAAAAAGATGAAAAATTCTACAATCAAATTTGGGTGGTGCCATTTGAGAAAGATCTGGAGGCAGAAAAATGGGTCCTGATCTGTGAACCCATGCTTAAGCATATTGTATGAGCCAATTGCAGTTAATTCAATTATTAAGCAAACCTTAACGGGATGGATTTACATTCTATGGTTATGTTAATCGTCTAAGATCTAATTCATTTCAGAAAGTTGATTCACATCAATGAGTCCAGTTGATTCAAATTGATAAAAAAAATGGGAGGGCACGAGCAAAAAGTCTGTTGAATTGCTGAACTGATTTGGAAGCAATCAGTTCTTTTCAACTATGGATCAACTTCAATCCCCTGTTTACAGTTTTAAACTGAAGATTTAAAATTATTGGCAATTCAGTAGGGATAAGAAAAGTTTCACTTTGCCACCAATCATTGTGGATGATACTGAGATACATACTCTGTACAAAGTATCTGATTGGATAGAAAGCATTTTCCATATTCCTATTGGAATAATATGGAGAATGGCTCCACCCATTCTTCATGTCTTCATGTCAATTACTCAATTCTAGGGATTTTAATGAAGTAACATCTCAGGACCTAAACTAGGGAAGGTTGTTTTAGAGGACAATTTAATCAATACAACATTAGGACATGTAAGAACAAAATGTTCTCTCAAAAACAGCAAACGTCGACTGTAGTAAGATGACCCCCCCCCCAAATTTCAATATATTTTTTTTCTATCCTGCGAGGAAAAGCATATGTAGAATTGTGCAATATGTCGTTTTCCTGGATGTGAGTTGCCAAATATTGGCGTGTACTTATTTTTAGATAAAATCTGAGTAGAAACATTTGTGTAAAACATAACCAAATATATTTAACATCAATCCTGAGGGGCAAAATACCTTAAAATATACAGCTTTAATTATATATTATACTGTATCTATGCAGGCACATTTGAAGAATAGATAATTAGATGTGTATGCAGATGACTGCATGTTTGATTCATATACGCCAATGTGATGCATAATTGAAGGGGAAATCCCTACTGTAGCAAGATTAGATGAGATACTATGAGAGGGACATCATATATGCCAGTAGCAACAAAGCAAAGTATTCTTACTAACACACATCAACTTTAACACCACACTAGTTTGGAAAAACAGAGACAGCATGGTGGTTGGGGCTGAAGTCAGTTTGTCAGGCACAAAGAATCAGGATTATAATTAGGTTATAGCATAGAATATTTTTTTTTCAAGCTTATATACAAGAATCTAATCAATTAAAGTTCAACACTAAATTGGCTCTAGATAAGGGTCAACAGAATTCAAGAGGGATTGGACTTGGACCACTTGTAAGAAGTTAATTTAAGCTGATCTCTGCTCACCCCAATTATGTTTGGTCTTCTGCTACACACTCCTAGCTAACTATACTTCAAATCATATTCTGTAAGTCCCTATGACAGCTACAGGTTTAAATAGTTGAGCTAATGTTAATCTAATTCCAACAGGGATGTTCATAGAGATAGCAATCCATCTTTGAATTCAGGCTTGTCTCATTTCAGCTTCAACCCATTGTTGGTTACTTTCTGTTGATCTAATGCAGGGCTTTCAAACTCGATTTCATTGAGGGCTGCATCAAGGTTGTGTTTGCCCTTGGGGAAGGGGTGGAGCCAGGGTAGGCGTCCCCAGTTCATTATCCCTCATGTTGGGGGCACCTGTGGTGGCCAAGTGCTAAAGCAGGACTTTCCTCAGACCCTCCCTCATTCTCAATATAATCTCCTTCCTTCCTTCCTTCCTTCCTTCCTTCCTTCCTTCCTTCCTTCCTTCCTTCCTTCCTTCCTTCCTTC
>JANHGC010009396.1:0-13046 GCA_027560395.1 Boaedon fuliginosus
TCTGGACTGTTATCTTCTTCTTGGCATTCTTCCTGGATTTATTTGGCTTTGAAAACGGACTTTGTTTTGTTTTTAACCCGGCTTTTCTGTTTGTAGAATAAAAAAGTGGTGGTTTGCTAACTAACTCTGAATCATGTCATTTGGGGGGAAACAGAACATGTTATTTGTATATATACTAAAAATTATGCTGTTTGGGTGGCTATATAAATATAAATTTTAAACAAATAAATAAATAGGATAACAAATTTTTGCCAAAATCAGAATGTTGTTATGGAATGGGAAACTATTGAGATCTGTTAACTTTGGAATGTTAGTGCTAGCATTTAGAAATTCTTAAATTTAGTGTGGGATAGGATGATAGCAGAAATGTTCATTTAATTTATATGGGGCTGGGAAGAAATAGCATATAAAATAACATTTTGATAAGGAGCTCTATGGTTTCATTTGATAGACATTAATGAAATTATATGATTTCTTTTTTCTCTTCTTAGATTCCTGAGAATTAAAAGAATTTTCAACACAATGGACTGGAATGTAGGGACAATCAATACGATGCAAACACATGGATCCTATGTGATGCCCCAAGTTACTTCTGCTGCTTCTGTTACTTCCCAAGCAAATGTCTTAATGCAGAATTTTTGTAATTCTGGAACCAGCCAAACAACAAATATCCCATCAAGTATGAAGTATATGTTGACAAATAAACGACAATTTCGAAATAACAGGGCTTCTAAAACCTCAAGGCCAGTACGTCCTAAAGTAGCAGTGTCTAAAACAAATTTTGGAGTAAACAATAATTTTTACAACCTGTCACCATCTTCACTTTCCACCATGACAGTCCAAATGGCAGCTGATGTACAGAATCCAAATTTATCAAGGAACATGCATATCTCTTCCTCTGTACCATTACAGAGAAGTACAGTTAATTCTGTGCAAAATATGCATCAAAAGACAAATGTATATATGGCTGTGGGCAGTTTCACTAATCAGACACTACAAAATTGTTCAAATTCAATGGGAACCTCAGTTTATCAGCAAGATCCCCTAAATACTTCATCTCCAAAAAGGACCCCAACACAGACGTCCTACTATTACATGAATGGGCCTGCTACCTCTCAAGCAGATGCTAGAGTGTCCCTTAACCCTACATCAAATTATTATTTACTTCCTCAGCAAAATGTCCAATATCCTGATTACTCTTCAGCAACGAAGTGCCCAAATTCAGCTATTCCAGTAATGATTCAATCACAACCTTATGTTTCTGATCAAATAAATCCTCCGCCATATCCAATTTATTCTCATTATGATTACAGGAATGCTGTCCAAGCTACTAATATAAACTCTTCACTATCGGACTTGATGGTTCCCATACAAGCAAACCATGGACAATTTGTTCTGCAACAACCAACTGCAATTTTATCTAATGAAAAAGTTGAAAGTTATAATTCTCTGATTGATCAAAATAGCAATTTATATTCTGTTCAGTCTGAGCAGAAATCTCAATCTCTGTCATCCTGTACAGAAACAAATGTGGTAGGCCCCACTGCCTATAATATAAATGGACTAAACAGTAAAATACAGCTTTCTAATGAATCAGTAAAGTCATATGTTGAAGTTGAAGGTAATTTTTCTAACAGTATACCAACAACAGTTAAGGTTGCTGAACCTTTGCAACAAACAAATAAAACTTTGGAACTAGAAAAGAACCTAAGTAATGAGAATTTGTCAAAGGATAAATTTAAAATCACAAGATCACTAGATGTTCAAGCCTTGTATGAAATGAGAAATGCATTATTAAAACTTAAAGACAATTTTAGTTTAAAACAAAAAATATATTTATCTTCTCTACAGAGTGGGCAGACCTCTAATACGTCCATAAACAATGAAAATCCTAATTTATTTCCTCATAATACCAACCCATCAGTAAAATGTACTGTCCAGCAGGTTCTCTCAGATAAAGTCGCTCCAAATCAGTTTTCATCTAATTCACACAATTCTTCAGTTGTACCACAGAAAACAAAGTTTCATTTATTGCCAATTCTGTGGAATATGCTGAAAGGTACCGATGATGAAAATATGTTATTTAATGCTGACGTTGAAGGTGGAGATAAATACCAAAATAAGCATTTCATTGTTCAAGAGAATTCATGTCCTGATTCTAATGGTGATGCATTTGGAAATCCCGTTAACACTGATGGAACTACTCAGGGAACAAGCATCATTAAATCTGCTCATAATCAATTGGAGAAAATACCAGCTGTACCTAACAGTGACTTGCTTAATTTTTCTGAACAGAATAAAGATTCAGAAAGTGGTGGTGGTCAGTATTTAAATGATAGCATTCAAGGTTTGGTTCAGAATTCAGATGTTTCTCAGGAATCATCCTCAATGAAAAATTCAATAAAAGAAGAACATGGTAATTCTAGTCCTGCATGTCACATTCAGCATAGTGAAAATACTTGCCTTCAGAAACCTACAAATAGTGAAAAGATCGCTAATACGGCTACTTCTATCTCCAAAGGAGTTGAAGCTATTACTGGAACTCGTGATGTAGAAAGACCTTGTTCTTTGGAAGAATTGAAAACAAGTCTGGCTCTATGGAGAAAATGCCTCCCAAAATCCTTAAATGAACTAATAAATAGAAATAATGAATCTTCCAGTGATGGGATAGATGGCAAGGGTGCTGCAAAATGTTTGGAAAACCTCCCCAATATATTGACTCAAAATTACGACACTAAAATTACAGTTGAAAGGACTCCAATTTATGGTTCTTCATCTTTTGAAAAAAACCTCGATGGAGTAAATTCCAATTTGCCAAAAGGCTCTGAACCTCAAGTAGCTGTTGTTACTCCACGGATATTATCAAAAAATAATGATGTGCAGAAAAATAATGAATTCATTTATCCAGCTACCAATATTGAAGAAGGCACTGTCCATACTTCAGAAAAAGTTATTTCTACAAAATCAGATGAGGAAAAAACTCCTTACTCACCTACAGATTCCTATAAATATTGTGTTGCGAGTTGGGTGGTGTCGAAGGAACATAAGTTGCCATATTGTGATTTAAATGAGCACCAGGGAACAAACAAATCCACAGCTGGAACAAATCATTCTTTTGATTTAAATCAAGAGAAAACAAATTCCTCGCCACTTGGATTAAAGCAATATTCCCTCAGTTCAGGAAACCAACATCGATGTGAACTGATCACTGATCATTTAATTGCATCTCCTCAAGCATGTGTAACATCAAAAATACATGGTCCAAACATGGATGAATCCAACAATACTGCTGACATTGGGTTGAAAGACAGTATGTTGCAAATATCTAGTGTATGTACTCTTGTACAGGGTGATGCATTTTATAATTCGCAAATAGCAGACATCTTTAGTGCTAGCCTTTTAAAACCTGGTATAAAGCTTGACACCTCAGAAGTACACATGCTTTCTCTACAACACAATGAGGACAAATCTGGCCTTTTGAAAAATCCTGAAGTTGAGATCAGTCTTTCAGAGGAAGGCGGCATAATGCTACCATCAGGAAGTTTATCCAAAGCTTTTGCAGGAAATCTTGAAGACGTGCAAACATTAAAAAGCCCTCAGTGTGACAAAACCTTGGTGGAAGCAAATGCAAACAACTCTGAGAAACAAAAAAACAATGACTTTTTAGAAGGTGCTTCACTTTCAGAAAAAAAAATTGAGCATGATATATCCTATGGTTGCAATACAGATTTGTCCAATAACGAGGTATTTGAAAATCAGGAGAGTCTGTGCGAAACAAACAACATGTCCAGTATTAGAAAAGCAGGTGACTCAGAGCATACCCTGGATGAAGGGAAGGAAACCCATTTGGAAAGCAGCACTGAATCCACTGTAACATTTTTGAACAATCAGCTAACTGAGCTTTCAAAAGAATTTCCCTATGGAATTGGTTATTTGAATATGGTAAAGGAAATGGAAAACAAAGATTCTATAACTATTCTAAAAGAAAGAGGAGATAAAGAAAATACTAGGAGCCATGAGAAAAGTCTTGATCCTAGTGATGCAGTAGAGCAAATTAAAATAGTAATCCTAAATTCTCAACAGATGAGTGAAGTGTTTCCTGAATGCAGTCAACAATCCTCTAACAAGCTGGATAACCATGGAGGTAACCAGATGAGAATGGATTCAAAACATAATTTCGGTAAAGATATAGGACACTACAGGAAGTCTAACCAGGACTTAAATGTTGACAGCAAAATTATTAAGTCTGAAAGACTTGTTAAAACAGAACGAACATACTGCTGCTTGCCAGGATGGTTAGCTTCAAAATATAATGTGGAGCCTTGTTCATGCATGCTAGCTAAAGAACCTAGTTTGAAGGGAAAAACTGATGTCTATCCACAGTCTAAAGAGAGATCAAAATCCAATGAGTCTGATTGTAGCCTAAAAAATGAAGTACAAAATTCCATATTAGATACAGGCAATAATATCTTTCTTTTGGGAGATCAGAATAACAAAGTTTTAACTAAGACGTTTGGATGTAAAGAAGCTGAACCTGAACTAAAGGAAGACAAACTACCCAAATTAGAGCAAGCAACTGCTCCATGTTCTTTATTGGAAAAATCAAATTCACAAGAACCTAAAAAGCAGGGTATAAAACTGTCTCATTCTGCAGATTCCCAGTCTCTACAGAGAGAAAGAGTTGGAACTAATAAAAAACGCAAGAAAAATGGTAGAAGGAATATCTCAAAAAGTGAAGCACAGTATCATTTAAATACAGACTTCAAAAAGATAATTGTCAAAAAATTTGCCAAAAAGAAACTGGAGAAAAAGTCTTTTAATAAAACTCCGAAATCAAAAACAGATTTTGATCGCCATAGAGGAATAGAAACTAAGCATAGTACCAATTTTGAAAAATACAAAATTAAACAAGATACTAGTGAAACACACATGATTAAAGGACCAGTTTCAAGCAGGAGTCTAAAGAGACAAATGAAGGGGAAAAAGCTTAAAGCATTGGAAACTCAGCCTAGTGAGGTCATGCCCCCTTCAACATTAAACAGTGTTAGCTTTGCTTCTGAAAAACGTGAAAATTCTGAACATAACTCTACCTTGGGCTCGCAAGAACGTTTAAATAAAATAAAATTGAAAGATTTGGAGAAACAATACGGATACAAAAAAGTACAATATAATGAACCTATTTGTCCTAAGCAGCATGTTGAACGAAATCTCACACAGCTTGTTAAAAGAATAAATCTAGAGAAATATGCATACAGAAAAGATAAGCAAAATACATGGAAGTGTCAAAGTTCACATTTTGATAATAGAATTCCTGCCTCCCAGAATGAAGGAGATAAGCCTTCCAATGCATCTGAAGTCCACTCCCCAGTCAAAGAAGGCACGTTGGATAGTAGTAACCCAGACAAGTGGTCTGTGAAATCAGTTTCTGATAAAAAATGTTTTAAAAGAAAAAATAAGCACTCTGTTTTTCTGCAAAAGGAACAAAAGAAAAACTATTTGAACAGAGTTGCCTTTAAACGGACTGCCCAGAAGACTATTCGTTTGACCAGTCTGGATTCTGTGCATTCCAAACCTCTTTGGGACGGGAAATCAAGTAATGGAACTGAGGATTCTGAACCCCACCAAAAAGGCAGCTCTTCGTCTCAAATGTCTGAAGCAGAGAGGCCACAAATGCTTGAATTCAAAATGTGTCCAGAAATATTATTTAGGAAATCCACCTCTGAAGAACAAATTTTAGAAGTAGCAAAGCTTCCTGAAAAAAACAGGATGTCTGTTACAGGTACAGTTGGGTTTCCTTTTAATCAGTCAAAGTAAACTATATAGTATTTTCTTTTAAAAATATTACAAATGCAAGCTAACCTTGCATTTATATTGCTATGTCTATCTATAAAATACCTTTTAAATTGGCTCGAAAGCTTTTTATATTCTTCAATCCGTAGAAATCTGTAGCAACATGCTAAAGATCTCAATTAGTAGTATCTTACAGGTTTGGATTTCATCTGGCCATCATCTTGTTTTGATGGAAATTCCCTAATTTTCAAAAACTTAGTATAGATAGTAACATAGCGTATATTCATACAATTTGTTTGGAGTTTTAGCCATTAGGGCAAATATAGATAGTCCTTGACTTACAACCATAAGTGAGCCCAAAGTTTCTGTTGCTAAGTGAGACAGTTAAGTGAATTTTGTCCCATCTTACAGCCTTTCTTGCCACAATTGTTAAGGGAATCACTGCAGTTGTTAAGTTAGTAACACAGTTGTTAAATGAATTTGGCTTCCCCATTGACTTTGTCAGAAGGTCACAAAAGGTGAACACATGACCTTCGAGACCACCTTCTGCCACCTCATGCCTCCCAGCGCCCAGTTAGATCCCACAGAGTCAGCCTGTTAGGTCCCGTCAGCTAAACAATGTCAGCTGGCAGGTCCCCGAGCTAAGGCCTTCTCTGTGGTGGCTCCGGCCCTCTGGACCCAGCTACCTGCAGAGATCCGGACCATTCCTGGTCTGTTGGCCTTCTGCAGAGCCACAAAGACCTGGCTCTGTTGGCAGGCATGGAATTAATGACCCCTGAAGAGTGATTGCTGTATGACTGGTGATTGAGTGAGATTGTTGATTTTATTTTATTTATTATTATAAAACTTTTACAAAATGTTTCATTGTATTGTATTTTAACCCTTGTAAGCCACCTCAAGTTCCCCTTGATCGGGGAAGAGAGGCAGGGTATAAATCGAATAAAATAAAATAAATGACCCCACGACATTACAACTGTCATAAATATGAGTCGGTTTCCAAGCATCTGAATTTTTATTACATGACCATGGGGTTGCTGCAATGGTTGTGTGAAAAACAGTCATAAATCCCTTTTTTCCCAGTCCTAGTGTTACTTTGAACAGTCACTAAACAAACTGTTGTAAGTCAAGGACTACTTGTATCTTAACCTTGTACTATATGTAGTCAATCTGGCTTGCTTTTTTACACGCTCTTATCAAACAATAAGCTTCTAATTATTATTTACAGCAGTCAAAAGTAAAAGAGAAGATTGGTTAAAGTACTGTCCTGTGAAAAGAAGAAAAACGGAAGGAAATGAAATTCAAGGTAACCTTGTCTAAAACTTAGCCATTTGATTCAGGAGGTGAGCAGAAGTTTCATCAACACCACTCAGATTGCCAAGCAATACTTTAGTCTTCCTTCCATTTCTATATATTTTCTAACACCCCAGCAGATTGATACTTTTGGAATTAACTTTTGCTAGACTAATCTAGCTATTAAAATGAGATAGGTGAAATTAACACAGTTAATCAGTTGATAACAGGAGAGACTTGCAATTCTGCTTGTTGGCTTCTCAGAGAAATCTGGCTGGCTGCAGTGGATGCTTGGCTAAATAGACCTGCAGACAGAGCCAGATGGATTATTTCTTTGTAATTTGATTTTGAGGACTGCAGAAAGTTTATTTGGTTTCATTTGATTACCTTCATCAGGAGATAAAGGTCGGTGTTGATTTTGGTAGTTGTTAATGCCATTTGGCCTTGGAAGCATAAAACGTTGTGTTCCATGAAACCAGTGAAAAGCTGAGATTTTACCAGTGCGCCCCACAGGCTTTACTGCAGGGAGAGAGTCCCAGTGTTAGTCTACAGATAAGGGAAGGGATCAATATCAGGTAGGTGTGTCACAGCTAAAAGGAGATAAGATAAAGTTGCTATGAATATGTGAGGGTAGGCTCACAGTTCCCATAGATGAGGAGACAGGGGCCTTGTCCTTCTTACTTCCAAAGCTTTTTAATAATTGAATCAGTTCCAGTTTTGGTTTATCCAGGCTGCAGTCTGCTCAGAATGGTCCAACTGGATTTTTGGATACAATGGATTTGTTACCTGCATGAGGCAAAACACACATTCTGTTTGCATATTTCTATTGTAAGACACCAAACTGAAATAATGGGATGGTTTTGTTGCTAATCTTGCAGGTAATGATGACGTTCCACTTGACACTGCAATAAAAATACTGGAAGAAAATGAAGTATTCCATGGGTCCACGAAGGATTCCAAAGCCACCTTTGAAACCTACCGGAAAATGCATCTAGAAAAAAGAAGCCAAAGCCTGGATAGCAGTCCCATAAGCTAGGAGCTTCCTTTTGTAAACAACACCTTTTGGACTTCATGCGCTTATATTAATGTCCTGATGACTCAGGCCTGTAATAAGATATGACTTTCATCTATGTAACTTCCATAATTTATTTCATGCCTTCTGGTATCTTAAGTATGTAATGATGCTTACTTAAGTATGTAGGCATGCTAATTGTTGAATTCTGGAATGGGTTATAATTTCAACTGTTGGAGATTTTGTTAGGTACAGTTACGTTCTGGCCTGAGTTTCAGAAATGGTGGCAATATCAGTTCAAAACGAGGCCAAATAGTTTGCATTTTTATGTAGACATTTTAAAGGAATGGAGCTGTACTTTATTAAATGTTGTGGAAATAATTAACACATTAATAAAAATTAGTAATATGCCTTAGTAGGTTTATCCAGGAGCATTGGAGTTTATTAGCTGCTACCTGTTTTGTTGGGTCATTAGAACCATACCAGAGAACCAATCTTTGCTTTACTGTACTGTAATCCATTTACATACTGGGTTTTGGGGGGAAGAGGATTCCAGGTAAAAGCAAAAAGGCTATTTTTGAAATGGTTGCTATAATTTAAATGAAAATATGTTTAAATTTTTTCATTCAAAACCCCTTTAACAAGCATTTCATTTGGACTCTTCCAATTATTTTTACAAGACAACTCCCTCAGTAAGCTATATTAGCTAAATGTAACAAAAATTTGTGCCTAGAAACTTATTGTGGTATTGAATGTTGTGCCTTTTATTGTTTGGCACTTTTGTTACTTTGTTTATTTTGACAGCAATATGTATTTTGAGTAAATGTTTAGTCACTTTCAAATGGTATTATTTGTTTACAGAATTAAAAATGTTTATTTTTTACCATAAGTGATTTTTGTGTATTTGTAAAAATTACTTGCTCAAATTTTAAGTTGGTTGGCTAAGATTCTAAATGACATCTTGTGCAAGATGACTCCTCTCCTAAATTTATTTTTTAGTTATGCTTTTATAGAGATTTGCTTTTTTGACTGAAAGTGTACAGTGCTTTTAAGCAAAAAACAACAACAACACACACATACACACACACAAAACCCCCACACAACATACCGTATTTTTGGAGCATAAGACACTCCGAACTATAAGACACTCCAAACCTAGCTTTGGGGAGGAAAGCAAGAAAAAAAACAACTGCCTCTCCCCCAACTCTTTTTCAAGATCTCTTCCAGCCCTATATCAATATAGCATCTTCTTTGGCTAGTATACAGTGATACAGCTCTAAATTTCAATACCAAAATGGGGCTGCCAGCTGATTGTCAAAGTTCAATACAAAGAGAAAGAAAAAAACAAATTTTCTTTGTATAATTTCTCCCAACAGTCAGATAATATTTCAATCAGATTTAAGTCACTTTTCACAACATAACAAATTCCAGTTCAGTCTTTAAAAACTTCACATTCTTCCGTTAAGATTTCATTTGGGGTGGTGGTGTCTATAGTTTATATCCATGTGGTAATTTGCTGCTATCTCCATGCTTCGGAGTCTTTCAAAAATTCTTTTGTTTAAAGTGGGTCTCCAATTAAAAAAGTTGAAAATCGACTTACCCAGTTCCAATCCATTGTTCACAAACCACTCCAGCACATTTCTTTCTTCGGATGCCCAGCTTCAGTAAGCCATAATGGCAGTTTCTCATCTTTGTGGTCAGGAGGGTGCCTCGGATCAAGTGGAAGAGCCGCCGCTCTTCAGTGATTAGCAAGGGATCCCTCCTTTCTTCGTCACCCCTCCAGGGTGACTTTGGCCCCTTAGGGCCCCCCAACGAAGTGGTATTGGCCATGATTCACAGAGCCCTGCTATCCCAACCGTGTCACTGGAATGCCAAACCAGAAGTCTCAATTAAATTTTACTTTTTAAGTGCCAGTTTTCACAGTAGCACACAACTTGTGTTCCTACAGCCAAGATCTATCCATGGAAGAAGTCCGAGGCAAAGCTAAGGAAGGAAACATGGGAATTTCCAGATTATTGATCTATTATACACAACACTATTTTAGGACTGTTTAACAGTTAATTCACTTGTGGAGGGTGGGGCTGATGTTGCGGCGACATGACGTGCCTCATGGGTGCTCCATGGAGACTGTTGAGATTCCAGCGGAGAAGGCTCTCTAAACTGGCAGCAGAGAAAGGCAGCCCTTGCGAGCTGCTCCGGAGCTGGGACAGCCACTGTAAGGAAGAAGAAAATGAAAGGTGTGATTGATCTGGGTGAGAAATGTAACTTTTGATAGTAGCAGAAGGAAGAGCCTCCTGGGAGAATGTGAAAGTGGGAGAAAGTAGGAACCGAAAGGGAGGTGGAATTGTTTTTCCACCTCTGGAAGAAAGCGTCGAGGAGGGCTTTTAAGAACCATTTTTGTAAATGAAAGGAGTGATTGAAGAACACGCTTTGAAAACCGGACTGGATATTTCAAAGGCTTGAATTAGAAGTAATTGGAAATGGACTATATAGACATTTCCATTCTTTATATTTTTCATAAGTTCTTTATCAATTTTGTGCTGAGAAACTTTAAAAGAGGAAGAGAAGAGCAGAGCAACAGCGCCACCTAACGGAAAGGAGAAAAGCAGAAGATACATGAGACGGGAAAGGGAAAGAGAAATAGGTTTAACAATAAAGATAAGGAACAGCTATATTCAAAGGACTGAGGCAGAGAGCGGAACACTAAAAACTTATTTTACAATGCAGCTCTTGGAACTTTATAAAAACAAATAGATAAATAATATACAATAGAAATTGAATAGTAAAATAACTCCCTTTCCCTGGATCCCTTTTGTTTTGGATCGTTTGTTGCTTGGTTTGCATTTGCTTTTTCCTTTTGCTCTGTGAACTTTTTTCCTAGATATAAGACTGCTGGTGGTTGACTTTTTGGAATTGGTGGACCATCCTGTCTTAGATTATAATTAAATGGTCTTAATAAGCTTCTATAAAGTGGATTAGTTTTTGAAGAACCTGAAGAAAAGAAGGGATCCAGAGATAGTTGGGGCTGCAGCTTTTCTTTTTTGGATTTCTTTTTTGGATCTGAGTTTGGTGGGCCCTTTTGGATTACAATTAATAGTGTTGATAAGCCTTGATAAGATGGATTAGGTTTGAAGAACCTGAAGAAAAGAATAGATCCAGAGAGTGGCAGATAACTGGCTTTGGAGTATAAGACACTCTATCTTCCTATTGGATTACCATTGACTTACTCTTTTTTATTACTTTTTCCTGGTGGATTGTAAATATTGATAGATTCTATAATGAAAAAAACAGCATCTGCACCATCCTTGGCTACATCTTCTGCATCCTCTAGCCCAGCTGGCCAGCCGACCTTGGATGCTATGTTGCAACAAGAGATGGCCAACGTGCAAACTATGATGCAAACTCTCCACAAGGAATTGAAAGATGTGAAGGAGAAAATAAGGAAAGTAGAAGAGGAAATAGAAGGGAAATTGACAAAGTGGGGGAAAAATAGAGAATTTTCAACAAATGATGGAAAAGAATGAACAACATTTGCAGAAAGTAGAGCAGAAAGCTGAACTAACTGAAAAAAAATGGGAAAGCTTCATTATAGACTTACACAGGCAGTCCAAGATAAGGACAGAACAATAATTTTGTTAGAAATGGATAGAACAGACTATTACTTGAGATTTCAGAATATGGAAGAAGAAAAGCGGGGAAACCTAGCGGAGATAATGGCAGGATTATTGTCAGGGGTTTTGGAGGTGATCAAAGAAAAAATTATGGCAGTCATAGATGAAATATTTTAGAGTGCATACCAGATACATGATAAGAAATAAACTGCTAAGAGACGTTCATGTGAGATTCACTAAGAAAGCAATAAGAACAGAAATCCTGCAGAAAGTAAGAGATGACCCCTTAAAATATAAAGAGAAAGAAATGCCCCCCTGTCCCCCGACCAATCTTTTTGATGGCTTCGAAAAGCTGTCCCCACCAATCTGAGCTGAGGGGGTGAGTGAACCATTACAGAAGCATAGCCATATGTTATCTCTTACTTTGTGTAGGACATCTTTGAAGAGTTTGGAGGACTTGTTTGCTTCAAGTTTACTGATGACTGTAGTTTTATAACAGCTAACTAGTTTTTCAGTGGAAGACTTTTTTTTAAAAAAAAAATAGGATGCTCTTTAAAATATGTGCAACTGATATGGTTCAGTTTGTCCTACTATTGCTGCACAATGCTAAGAGTGTTACTATACATATCAGACTTGCAGCAATAAAGCATCGATAGGCCACCAGGATTTATGAATTTTAATATCTAAAAATTAGCGACATGTGCCCACTTTCTAGGAATTTCCCATCTACCATAGGATAGTGTACAATTATTTGGGTCCTGTTGTGGACTGTTGGCCATTGTTCCCTCCAGCAGCCAAATCAGATGATGAGAGGAGGCGTGGGAGTCAGGATAAGCATCAAGGCAACCTGGGAGCTCCGAGGGGGAAGAGGGAAAGGAGCTGGCAGAGAAAGGCAGAGCTTGAACCATCTGTCAGCCCTCAGATGGAGAGTCAGCATCCCCCAGGGCTGGAGGTGGCTGATGAGGAAGAGGAGGAACAGTTAGGTCTACTGCTATTGCTATGTTTTCCAGGTTTTTAAACAATGCAGCATCTGAGTAAGTCCGATGTACACATTTCACGTTGTTGAGGTGTGGGTAGACTGAAATGTAATCCTCCAAGGTACAGTGGAACCTCGGTTCACAAATGCTTCAGTTCACAACAAATTGATTCACAACCAAAAAAATCAGCTGAATGTTCAACTCGGTTCACGAACAAATCCTCAGTTCGCAACCAAACTTCCTGAGGACGAAGAAATCTGTAGAGAGAAAACACCTGAAGGAGAGCATCTGTTCTGTTCCCCCCTCAAGCTAACAAAGAACTCACACACACACACAAACAGGCTGGATTGCAATGCTCAAGAATGT
>JANHGC010009397.1:0-10629 GCA_027560395.1 Boaedon fuliginosus
AAGGATGGAAGGCTGAGTCAACCTTGAGCCTGGTGGGATTCGGTCTGACAACCTGCTGAACAAGTCAGCAGAGATAGTCTGCAGTGCTGCATTTAACCACTGTGCCACCAAGACTCCTTTTGCAACCTTTTCACAAGCAAAATCAATGGGGAAGCCAGATTCACTTAACAACTGCATTACTAGCTTAACAGCTGCAGCGATTCGCTTAACAACTGTGGCAAGAAAGGTCGTAAAATGGAACAAAACTCACAAGAACTGTCTCACTTAGCAACAGAAATTTTGAGCTCGATTTTGGTTGGAAGTTGAAGACTACCTGTACATTGATGGGAACTTTCTTAGACACGGGAACAGTACCTTGAGGCCAATGGCAGTGGGCACTTCCTAATCCCTTGGAGTACCTTCCATCTAGAAGGCCAAAATTTGGTTTCCCACCAGCAAGGCACAAAAAATGCAGTGTAGGCCTAAACGTGCTTGGCATAGTTCTAAAACAAAAAATTCTACTTCATTCCACCAAACCTTGAGGGATGGACAGTACTGGCAGGGCTCTTCATGGCTGAATTTAAGTAGTGCTTTTAGATCTGGAGAAGAAGGTCCACAGAATAATCATTTTACTGAAAGTTAAGAGTTGCTGCTTTTGATTTTTTTTTTAAGGAAACCACACCATCATACTGACACAACCTTTTGTTTCATTCGGAGTGCTATGAACACGTAGGATCTCTAAATAGAATGTTTTATACTTGTCTAATTACGACTTTGAGCAGGAAAACAGCATGGTGTGATGATTAAGATGGTGGACTGGGAGGAGGGTTCTAGTATGTACTTATCAGGGGAACCAGCTGGGTGACCTTGGGGCTTTCTAAAGCTTTAATGAGACCCTGGCTTCGTGAAAAGCTGGCTGATAAATAGTGCCTGTTAATACAGCATGGGGCACCATTGTTGTGTGTATCATTATTTATTTCCATTTTGCATTGATGCTTTTAACCAACATTACCCAGAGTTGATTTTGCCAATTGCCACGTGAACATGAATAAACAAGCACACAAGTAAAACATGTTGATGGCTGTACTGTCAGAACTAGGCAAATGTGGTGAAAAAAACACGCATGTTCAGTCACTTTGCAGGAAAAATGCTCAGGAAAAAAACAGCTGTTTATGAATGGAACAACTTTTAAAGAAACTCTGCCACTAAGCGACAGGTTGTTAAGGAAGATCTCACATGACCGCAACTTGTGATTCTACTGCTGGCTTCTCCCTTGACTCTGCATGTCAATATGCGCCCAGTTGGTGACCGTGTGGCCATGCGATGCTGCAATAGTCATAAACAGTCATCAGTTGCAATGCACCCAAATCTTGATTGCATGGCCACAGGGACCCTTTGATGGTGGTGCAAGTGCAAGAACTGGCCATAAAGCTACTTTCAGAGCACCACTGTAATTTCAAAAGCTGCTAAACAGGGCAGTTGTTAAGTTAGAGCCACCTATTATTCAAATAACTACCCATCTTTCCCTGAAAATAAGAACAGGGCCTGCTCCAAATACCGTCAGCTAGGCAATGTCGGCTGGCAGGACTGCGGGCTAGGGCTTTCTCTGTGGCGGCACCGTCCCTATGGAATTCACTCCCCGCGGAGATTAGAACCATCCCCAGCTTGCCTATATTCCGCAAGGCATTGAAGACCTGGCTTTGCCGGCAAGCGTGGACTTAACACCTTGTCCTTCCCTCCCCCATGTATGATTGAGTGAGTGGGTGTGTTTTTTATTTTTATTGTATAGGCTCGATGTTTTATTGTATTGTTTGCTGCCTCGAGTTCCCCGAATGGGTGAAGAGAGGTGGGATATAAATCGAAGAAATAAATAAAAACAGATCTTATATTAATTTTTGCTGCAAAAGACGTGTTAGGGCTTATTTTCCAGTTAGGGCTTATTTGGGGGGAAATACAGTATTAAATGCATCTGTATGGCTGACAATCTTAACAGATGTATTTTTGGGTAGGGCTTATATTACGAGCATCTCGAAAAATCCTGCTAGGGCTTATTTTCCGCTTGGGTCTTATTTTCAGAAAACATGGTACATATAAATTATTTTAAAATTATATTTAAAATATGGCCCCTACTCTGCTGTTGTTTAGAATAATGATAAAGATCTGGTTCTTTGGTGAGAGTGTTTATCGTGCTTGCCATTTTTTTTTTTATCTTGACCTTCTATGCCCTATTTTATTGCAATTTCTTTCTTGGATTCTTGTGAGCCATCCAGGGTCGGTGAAAATCTGGCGAGATGCAAGTTTAATAAATGATACGTGTAGTAACAGTTTGGTTTGTTTTCTCCTGAAGGCAAAAGGTTTGCTGTGGCATTATTTACAAAGGCCGCTTTGGAGAAGTCCTTATAGACACCCATCTCTTCAAGCCCTGCTGTCGTAATAAGCAGCCCGCAGCCGAGAAGTCTCCACCGCCGGTTCCCCCATCGTCCACCATCGCCAATCAAGAAGAGTGGTGACTTCCCTAAAGAGGTGCCGAGGGAGACAGATGAGACTTCTTCTGCCATCTGTTGAAGTGGCCTTCCTTTCACTTTGGAGACCTGCTATGCTGCCAAAAGACTCCCCCACCCACCCCTTTGAACTGTCTGAAGATATTTTTTTTAACTGCATCAATTCTACTAATTCAGAGTCCCTTGGTATCTTTTCAGAAAAAGACTAAGGAATATTGGCCACGTGGTGAAGCTGAACGCTGCTGTGTGTCATCTTTGTTCAGCCTCGTTCCCACCCCAATGACTGGAAGGCTGGTGACCACGTGGAGCAGGGGTGATTGCAGCGCATGGTTAAAAAAAAAAAGGATGGCGGCCGAAGTAGTGCAATAACATTGATTAAAAAGGAGAAGTCTTCAGTTGCATTATTAGGGTTGCCATCTTGGCTTTTCTCATCATACTCTGCAGGCACCCCTGATAGGGAGTATATATTTTTGTCATAAGCAGTGTTCCTGCTTGGCATAATAAATTTTAGATAGCCATTTTTCTCTCTCTTATGTGGAGGGGAATGATGACTCTAAGGTAGTCTTCCCCAGTGTAGCGTCCTTCCAACTATTCTGCTCTTCCAATTCTCAATATTTGGAGCCTTTATACAGCTGGGAATTCTGCTGGAGTTGAAAGGCTTGTATTTTCCAGATGTTAGTAAAACAGAGCGATGGCATGAATTTGGAAGCTTGCATAAGACTTCTCTACCATGCATATGATGTAAAGTTTGCGGAGTTCTTAATTCTTACTACTGATGCTTCATCAGCGATGATAAAAGATGTTTCATTCGACCTAATATTTCTGGAAAGGAAGAATGTATGTAGGAACAGACAGGATGCATTTGACAGGCAAAACTGGCAGGTTGATCAGACCAAGGGATGGTGCCACTATCTTAAATCATAATTTCCCCCACAAACACGATTGCAGGTAATTTATGCAGAGAAACAGTTTCTTCATAATATTCTATAGAGAATATTACAGAGATAGGGACGGGCAACATGTGGTTCTTTAGCTGTTGGATTGCAGGTCCCACCATCCTTAACTGTTGGGCAGATTGAATGCATTTGACTGCTTTAGGAGTTCAACGCCACCTGAAGATCCATGTATCGTCTATCAAATAGAAAAGTCAATAGAACTGTTCTCCATTTGCATAGGGATTGAACAGCAGTATGATATAAACACAGTGCTATGACGACAAAATCTTTAATTACCAAATAGGTTTCCTTTAGTATGATGCTACAGTACCTTATAGATATAAAACCTATGTCTGTTTTTTCAGAGTGGAAACAGTTGTCTATTATCCATTCGTAAAACTAGTTCTTCAAATGGCCTGTAGGCTTAGAACCGTACCACATATTTTAGTAAGTTCTTCCTTTTGTTTGAAACCTTCAAAGGAAAGCCACGTTGACCAAAATTCAGGTTTAGCCCATCTCATTACTTTCTCTCTCCCCATGTTGTTGACTTATTTCTTATCCAAGTAAGGAACATTCCAATACTAACCAACGTTTCCCATCACTCAACTTAAAGAAGGTGTTTTCTATGCCATTTGAAAAAGGAAAAATTAATATTTTGAATTATATCCTCCATAAATGTGTGTATAGCAACTCATGGCATTCTTCTTATTTCCACGTCGTAGTTCAGCCAGACTATTGGATGGAATCAATCATTCAGCAGGCTTGCTAGATATAACAGGAGCCCATGCACCAGCCTTGGAGAGGTTGAATTATGTAATATATTCTCTTAAAATATTTCAGATTCGCTGAATGCCTGCGGAGACCCTCATGTACATTCATGCCACCAAACCATAGTAAATGTCACTCATCATTCTTGAATCTTTGTCCCAGCTGCTACCCTCCTTATCTCATTTGCCCCTCCTTATTCTCCTTATCCCCTTACCCTCCTTATTCTCATTTGCCCCTCCTTATCCAGAAGTGCCTCCAGCTGTTGTAGCTCCCCGTTTGCCCAGACTCCCAATACAGAGCTACTTAGTTAACATCCCTAATGATTACCCCTAATTTGAGAACAATATCTCATGTCTCAGAAATTCAGAAAACAAGTTACCTGGTTTTCCTCCAACATCTCCATGCAAGTCCCTTTAGTGACTCCAAGTTTCTATACATCCCACCATTGTTTTCAGGCAATATTACTGTAGTTAATTTTTGTACAGTTCAGTAAGGCTCTTGTCTTGTCAAAATTGCTTCAGAAATAGGGTAAACTGAAGCGTTATGATTCCTGGTTTGTTTTTTAATTCTCTGATTATCCAGGAACAGCTTTCTGTTAAACGTGGCTAATGGGTGATTGCCTGCTTTTGGGATCAAAATGATGACTTCCCGGCAAGAGTTCTGCTGCTTTTGATTCTTGTTTTAATTCATTTGAATAGCATGAGCATTTTGACTTGATTCTACAGTGCACTGTTATGAATGTGCCTGGTTTTTTTCTTTTACCGAACAATAAAATTTTAGTTGTGCTATGTCAGACAAAGATGAGTATGAAATAATGTCTTCCTACTTTTTTAGGATAGCCTTAATTGCCTTTCTTCCATCCCTATCCACTGTTGTAAATAGGAGACTTATTCTAAAGAGAGGATAAAATAGATTTTTTTCCCCCCAGACTGACCTAATGCCTTGGCAGTTTTGCTGGCTTGGTAAACTCTGAAGGATGCGTGTAGGCGTCTTGGTTGTCTTCTTTCTTTTGGTTTCTTGGTTGATGCTTACTCTAATCAATATTGGTCAACATTTCTGTGCATTTTCAATTACAGTATGAATTATATGTAACTATAATATGGATCATCTCTTCTGTATTTATTTATTTATTACTACTACAGCAGACTGTTCCTCCCTTTTCCTCTTCCTCGAGTAGTAATGCAAGATGAATTGTATGTAGTTATGCACTTTGTATCAATGTAGTAGAAATCTACGGAATCTGTTTTTATACTTTTTATATTGTTCATACACTTGTAATCCAAGCTTTTTTTTTAAATTAGGGTAACAAGCAAATAAATAAATGAATAAATAGATTTATCTAGGAGGGAAAAGTGTGTTCTTTCCAGCTGTTGACTTCAGTGATGTCATGGGTGTTGGCTATGTTGAAAAATGAATAGAAGAGCAATATTATGAAGCTTGATCAATTTAATGCTCAATACAGGTAGTCCTTGGCTTACAACAGTTCATTTTGCGACTTGAAAATTACAACAGCACTGAAAAAAGTTTTTCACTTTTTTCATTTTTCACATGACCATTGCAGCATCCCATTATAATGTGATCAAAATTCAGATACTTGGCAACTGACTCAAATTTATGATGGTTTTGGTATCCCGGAGTCATGGGATCTCCTTTTGCAAACTTCTGACAAGCAAAGTCAACGGGGAAGTCAGATTCACTTAACCATGTCGCTAACAACTGCAATGATTCGCTTAACGATGGCAAAAAAGGTCATAAAATGGGTCAAAATTCATTTAATAATTGCCTTGCTTAGCAACAGAAATTTTGAGCTCAATTGTGGTCATACGTTGAGGACTACCTGTATTCTATATATTGGTGGAGGCTCGAATGTGGTACAAAATAAGGAAAGTTGGAGGGGGGTCTCAGACTTTTCCAAGAGATGATCAAGAAATGGCAGGCAATTCATTAACCATCTTGATAGCTATTTGCAGTACTATCTTCAGATTGTAAGCCGCATGTGTTAAACAATGTTAAAGTAAACGGTAGAAGACGGTTTCTCGGGGCATCTGGTCCCTGGAATTCTTAATGTTGGAACAGACAGTCTTACTGGCCAAATAAGTCATCAGTCATCCAGATCATGATTGTCCCAAAGGTGCTTTTTTCAAGAGGCAACTGGACTTTCTGGTTTTTCTTTGAAGAGGTTTCACTTGTAGCTGAAGAAGCTTCTTGGATGAGAAGTGAAACCTCTTCAAAGAAAAAAACAGCAAGTCCAGCTGTCTCTTGAAAAAAGCACCTTTGGGAAACCGTGACCTGGATGACTGAGAATCTCCATAGACATTCTTACAATCTCATTTGTCCTTATAATTTATGTTTTGTGGAGAATACTGTTCACTGAAGTAGTTGGCAATTACCCTGCATAATATAAAGAACTGCTATTTAGTAGTAGAATCAATCAACTACTCAGAGATCATGTAATCAATATTATATGCTATAAGATGACGAATCCCAGGGACACTTCAACCTTGCTCAGTACAGGAATTGAAATTAAAACATCTTTGACAAGTATCTATGCAACTTCTGTATGAATAAATCTAATGCAGATGGAGCCACCACTTTTTGGTATTCAAATTGCTATTAGAACATTTTTATCAAAGCTGGTCATGGGCAGCATTTTTGCTCCGATTCTAAATTAGGTTTGCAGCCCATTTTTTTAAATCACAGCAAAAATTTGGAAGTTCTTGTTAAATGTTCCTGATTTCAGTTTTCATGTTCATTAGTAGAAATTGAACCCATTTTAGGACACGTTTGACTGAGCAGGAATATCTATGGCATATAGGGATCAAACTTCTGTCTGTCTTCCTTATTTGGTGAATTGTTGGTGCTAAATATTGATTCAGAACTAGAATTGCTTGCTTATGTTAAGCAGGAAAACAGTAAAGGATGCTGTTTCTACTGAAGACAATGATTGCAAGCAATCTCTGCCAACAATTTTATACATTTGTGTGATATATATCAATCCTGAATTTGTTCCTTCAAGAAATACTGAAATTACCAAAAAAAATTCAGTGCCTTGAAAAGAAGTTGTAAGTTGCAATAGAAGAACTATTAACTCTGAGTGCTCTTTATCTGGAGATACCCTTTTTTAAAAAAATGGAATAGTTCTGATTTGGCAGTAAACTTTATTGCTTTATTTCACTTTCTATTCATGCCCTTGCTTTTCCTATGAAGATTTTTCATTACAAGGGACAAGCAAGTCTAATAAGGGCTATTACTTCACATGCTGCATTTTCAAAACAGGTGCCATGGTTCTCCAAGTACACAATTGTTGCCTGCATAGTTAGCAAGTTCTGCCAGACTTAAAATGGCTCACAGAACAAGCAGAATGAAAAATTTAGCTGTTGTATATAAGCTGCCGTTGTTTTCTAAAATGACCTATTCACAATTATTTCAATTCAGAGCTTAATCTTCAGTATCAGTTAATTTATCTGTCGAATGTTTTTCAGAAGTAGAGAAATATGAACTGGTAAATTCTGTACTTCAGTATTTCTCAACCTCGGCACTTTTAAGATGGATGGACTTCAATTCCCCAGTTTAACTGGCTCTGGAACTCTGGGAATTGAAGTCCATCTATTTAAAAGTTGCCAAGATTGAGACTTCATCAGGTTCACTGTCAGATTATATGACTGCCCTAATTCAGCCCTTATTCCATAGTTGGATGGAGACCATTTAAGCTAGACTGAGGAGCTGAGGCGCACTGTTTTTAATATGATTTGGAATCAGACGATTTCTATGAACCACCAGATGGAGCAGTTTGCATAAGAAATTCCCACTGTCTCCATATTGTTATAACATAATGAGAAAACGGGGAAAATAATATTCAATGTACCAGTAAAGAATATTTGTAGCTCAGGGCTGAAATGAGAGGTCCTTGGTGCTCTCTCAGCGCAGTTGTTTTCTTGTAGGCATTTCATTACCCAAACTGGGTAATATTACATTTATTTTTAATTATGTAATAACGGACACGATGGCTCAGCGTTTACCTTTCTTCACACATTGGTTAAGCGAATCATTGTGGTTAAGTTAGTAATGGTTATAAAGTGAACCTGACTTTCTCATTGACTTTGCTTCTCAGAAAGTTGCAAAAGGTGAGCCCATAAATAAGCAGTTGCCAAGCTTTTGAATTTTGATCACATGACTGCGGGAAGTGCAACAGTTGTGTGAAAAATGGTCATAAGTCATTTTTTTTCAGTGTCGTAACTTCAAATGGTCACTAAATGAACTGTTGTAAGTGAAGAGCTACCTGTAGTTCCCTTGTACCATGGTCAATGCTATCAAAAGCTGTCAAAAGATTAAAAAAAAAAACGGAGCTTCTCCCTCAACATAACAAGTGATTATTTTTCTCCTCGACAAACAGCTGATTTTGCCACCAAACCTGGTTAATTGGGGTGTCTGCTCCCTGTTTTTTTTAAAGGGGAGACCAGGTAGGGCCCAAGGCGACATTCAAATGATCCTGCCCTCTGGAGATCATGGCCACTGGAGAAGCCCTGATGGCTGAGATCTTGGTAAGTAAGGAGCTCAGATCAGGTCTGGTCTCTTGCCATCTTTTCCCTTCAGCTGTTTGGGTTTTTTAAAGTGTGCCTGGGTTTTAATTGCATCTTTGGAAGCTTTACTATCTCTGATTTATGACTAGTTGACTTCTGAGCTATTTTGTAACTCCTTGCTGGACTTTTATAACACTTTTTTTTTTACAGTTTGCTATTAAATTCCAAATGATTTTTCACTTTAGCCATAAGGTTATTTGCAATGAAAATATATTTCCTTTGGCAGTAAAAGAGACTTACATTTACACAGGATTATGTTACAAATTTTACTCTTTCTAGGTTTTTTTAAAGGAGTTTTGATATTTTTTAAAATTTTTGGTAGGAAAATTGCCCTTTCTTTAAGGGAAGGCCTAGGGAGCCTTTTCCTGGGCTACAACGTATCTGCTTCTCTTGTCCGTGAAGAAAGAACAGTGTGATTCTCAAATGTCTTTAAAAGGAGATAAAAGTTTATGGAAAGCATTTGAAAAAACAATGCTCTCTTAACAGGTTTTATTTGAAAATGTAAACAAAAAAGTCAAGGCGATCAATAACAGTTGGGTGAACTCAAGATGATGTCCAAATGCAGGAGAGAAATAGTTAGATTTGGTTTGCAGCTTGAATGCACTGGAACCTGATCTTTGCTGTCAGATGTGAAAAAGGAAGTACTTGGTTTGAAAACTACAGATTGCCAAAGAAGATTGAAAGGAATATGAATAAAAAAAATTGAGATAATGGAATTTTGGATTTTGGATTTGAATCTAAATCTTGTATTGACTAAACCCAATTCCATGCAAAAGCAGAGCTGGTATTCAGCCAGTTCTGACAGGTTTGGGAGAACCAGTAACAATAGGTTTAATTGGTTCGGAGAACCAGCAAATACCACCTCTAATTGGCCCCTCCCCTTCCCGGAGTCTCCATGCACCCTTATTTGGCTGCCAGGACACTTCAAAGAGGTTTTCTAGGGCAAAAATGGGGCACAGTTGGTGCAGCACTGCCCCCCCCCTTGGCCCTATTTGGCTGCCAGGAGGCTTCAGGGTGGCTTTCTAGGCAAAAAATGGGGCGCAGGGGGAGTGCGGTGCCCCACCCAGTCACATGACCATATAGCCATGCCCACCAAACCAGTAGTAAAAAAAATTGAATCCCACCACTGCGCAAAAGCATTTTCATCTAACAGCTAAGAAATTACATTGTCAGCAATAAAGTGAGAGGGATATTAGTGCTTAAGAGGGCCAGTTGTGGGATGCAAACCCCACTTGATGGTTTTCTCAACCTCCCCTATAATGTCTTACAGAGGCAAAAACATTGGTATAATTTATTTTAGGGCTCTTTGTCTGGATAACCAACTGGATTATAATCCATTGTCTGGATTAGGACACCTGCCTTTCATTTAATTTTCAAAGTAGGAACATATTCATACCCATTTTGAGAATCCAGACAGGTAACTATCCTGTGAACTCTTGGTTTCCCTAAAGATCTTAAAGAGCAAAGTTTTGGATCCACTAAGTGGACACTTGGCAACCAAAAAGCCAATGTAACCTCTCCTTAAATATATATACTTACTAAAACTCTGATTACTGTAAACTTTTTTTATTTAATAATAAATTTTATTGTTTTTTAAAGAGAATATAACAGAAAAAGAAAAAAGCATTTTCCCCCGTTATTGATGGGAACCGGATTTCATCACTATAATTCATCAATTTATATAATATTCCATATAATTTATCCCTTTCTCTATTCTTTCATTTTTTAAAAATGGGTTTTAAAAACAATTCCTGTTCAACTTTTTAATTCTTTGTCAGTTAATTTCTATCCCCCCACCCCTTCTTTGATCTCCTTTTTATTAATCAAGATATATAAAAGTATTAAAATATATAGGGGAAAAGAGGG
>JANHGC010009398.1:27019-37513 GCA_027560395.1 Boaedon fuliginosus
ATAAGCCGAGGGTGACTTTTTCAGCATATTTTGGGTGCTGAAAAACTAGGCTTATACTCGAGTATATACAGTAATTTGTAAAAGCCATGAGACTGAGAAGCCTGGCCAGTGTGTGTATATATTTATTTATTTATCAATTTATAAACGGTCAGGATGCCTCTTTAGTTGTGCATAAGGACAAGAGTTGCAGCCGGTGCAATAATAAAGCAATAATAAAGAATAGAAATATACAAGGTCAGTAAAAATTATAATTAACAATAATCCTATTGCAGTCTACTCCCAGAGGCCTTATGGATCAGTCAGGTTTTGATGAGCTTCTGGAAGGCCCAAAGAATGGGCCTACTCCTTCCTTGGTCTATTATTGGCAAGAAAAACGTCTTTGTTTATAAAATGTACACCATTTACCATATTTTTTCGGACTATATGACACACACACACCCCACAAAAAAGTGGGTGGAAATGTCTGTGTTTCTTATAGAGCGGATACGGGCCTATTTTTGGCCCCCCCAAAGCCACTTTGCCCTCCCCAGCGTCAGGGAGGCTGAAAACAGGACGCATGGAGGCCTCCAGAGGACTAAAACGGGCACATTTTTGGCCTGCAGAGTGCTTCTGGATGCTGGGGAGGGCGAAAACGGGACGCATGGAGGCCAAAAATTATTATTTTTTCTTGTTTCCCTCCTCTAAACCAAGGTGCGTCTTACAATCCGGTGCATCTTATAGTCTGAAAAATATGGTGGTTTTTTTAATTTGGTTGATAGTTCGTTTCTTGAATAGTGCTTCCATTACTCTTGATTGATTCTATTCCTTTTTACCTACAATTTACCCAGGAAAAAAAGTACAATTAAAACACAATGGTAGCCTTTGTTTCAGCATTTATTGGTTAAATAAACTTTGTCTTTCTGCTATCTCCCATCCATTTCTGAATGGCTGTAGGTATCAGCATTGGTGACCATGTATAGCCACGAGGAAGACATTGACAGCGCAATAGAAGTCTTGGCACAAGCCATTGAATGGTATCAAGAATTCCAGGTAAGTTATGGAATGCGGATATGATTCAAGAGATAAAGTGGTAATGTACAGTTATAGGAGTGATGATCTTGTTTTTGAATTAAATGCAACTGTTTATCTATAATACTTTTTTTAAAAATAAATTTATTTACAAATAGAACAATTACATAGCGCACATAGAGATACAAACGATAAAACATATAGTATAATTAACTTGATTAGTATGATAATACTATAATACTAAACCCCAGGTATTTGTTTTCTTAAAAGATTTCTGTGACTCCCTAAGCAACTCTGGGTGGCCTACAACTACCGTAAAAACCAATAAATGAAAAAACAATATAAAACAATAAACAAAACCCTCCACCATAATTTTATTTGAATGATCTTTTCCCTCCTAACTTTCAAAATAGTCTGCAATGCTGTGGTTATTCCATCAAGTTTTGGGGGCAGGTTGAATATAATGTGTGAGTTGGAAAATTCAGAGGAACAGCACCATAACCTACTATTGAAGAAGTGCAGATAGAAATAAGCAGTATAATTATAATCATAAAATATCCTCCTGTTATCAGAGACCTGAGATGTTCTATGGCCTGGAATTGTGCATTATCCCTATCTCAATGGATTATTCTTGTTAGGTGTTGGAATAATTCCACAACAATAATTTATTTTTTTTGTATCGCTGTAGCTTTGTTGATTTGGGACAGATTTGGTGAGGAACAGAAATGTGTATTCAGGGAAAGAATTACTGATAATTGGGAGGTACTGAAAATGTACTTTTTTAAAAAAAATCTATATAATTATATAGTATACTATACTAGTATACTATATAATTCTTTGAACAGTTATAATCTGTCTTAGCCATTACTACATGCCTGCTTCCAAATTATCTCTTGAACTTCAAAAGCGTAAATTTTCTCAGTGTTCTATAGGATACTCTACTATAATAAATATTCATATATAAGCCTCAGTGCCGCAGTGGTTAAATGCAGCCCTGCAACCTATCTCTGCTGACTTGTTCAGCAGGTTGTCAGATCGAATCCCCAGACTCAAGGTTGACTCAGCCTTCTATCCTTTCTAAGGTCGGTGAAATGAGGACCCAGATTGTTGGGGGGCAAGAAGCTGACTCTGTAACTGCTTGGGGAGTGTTGTAAAGCTCTGATAAGCAGTATATAACATCTGAGTGCTATTGCTATCCATGTTGTAAGCCGCCCAGAGTCCTTTGGGAATTGGGAGGCATAAAAATGTAATAAATAAAATAATAAATAAAAAATAAGCCATGTAATATAGTTTTTGCCCATGTCTCTTTCTGGTGGAAATCCTAGCTGGGTTTGATGGCCCATCCTTCTGCATTTCTGTGCTTATGATTTGTACCCTATTGCTGTCAACGTTTTGTTTTTGCCATTAGTGGGATGGCAAATTGAAAGTAACATTCCGCAGGACTTCGTAAAAAAAAAAAAAAAGGAAAGGAAAAGAAAAAGAAACAGTTAAAAACAGTTTTGGGGGAAAAAAAACCTGTTCAAAAACAGTTTGAAAAGAAAGTTGGACAGTTCCATCCTTAACAAATTTAAGATGAGGTCCTCATATAGAACGTCCAATAGTTGTATTTCTGTGCCAACATCTGATGCAAATATTAAATTGTGGTATTTCAGTGCTGTAATTCACATGTCATCATGTTCCTTCTCTGTATTTACACTATAACAAAAGAAGAACTGAAATTGAAGCAGAGAGAATGATGGCAGGGAAAGGACCCAAGCTGTTAGCAAGAACACTAACACACCCATATACCGCTTCGCAGTGCTTTACAGCCCTCTCTAAGCGGTTTACAGAGTCGACATATTGCCCCCAACAATCTGGGTCCTCATTTTACGACCTTGGAAGGATGGAAGGCTGAGTCAACTGCATTGTAACCACGGCCGCACCATGGCTCTTTTAATTAATAATACAGAAACCCTGAAAAGTCTTCGTAATTAAAAAGGCCTGATTTCTTCAGTATATTATGTTTAGCCTATTACTGATTTATAATTCATCCAGAATCATCCAACTCTAGTCCCCCCCCCCCAAAAAAAAATAACAAGGACAGGCTTTAGATCACTGCAGTGATGACTGGATGATGCTGGGAAGATACATTAAATCATGGATTATGAAAAAGCCATATGGCTACCGGTGGCAAGCCATGAGAACCTAGCTGTTATGGCTTATACATTAGGATTTAGTATGCTTTGTGAACACTGCCTACGTTGTGTTTTATTATTTTAGCCAGCTGGTGAAGCTAAGCAGTTTTAAACATTGATTGGTGAAATTCATACCCATCGTTACTTGATCACAGCTTACTGAATCAGTTGTGAATCACACACACAGACATACACACACACACATATATACAACATTTCTTACCCATAATATCAGGTCCTGTACAATATAATAAGATTTAGGTACCTGTGGGCACTACTGTCCTAGTAACCTCCCTTGTCTATGAGTCTATGGCTTGTCTGAATTTGCTTTAAAATTATTTATTTATTTATTATTTTATTTATTACATTTTTATGCCACCCAATTCCCAAAGGACTCTGGGCGGCTTACAACATGGATAGCAATAGCACTCAGATGTTATATACTGCTTATCAGAGCTTTACAACATTCCCCAAGCAGTTACAGAGTCATCCTATTGCCCCCAAACAATCTGGGTCCTCATTTTACCGACCTTTAGAAAGATGAAGGGCTGAGTCAACCTTGAGCCTGGTGAGATTCGATCTGACAACTGGCTGAATAAGTCAGCAGAGATAGTCCACAGTGCTGCATTTAACCACTATGCCACCGAGGCTCATTAATTGGTCATCATTAATTGAATTTGATCAATGATTAATCAAAATCATTAACTGAACTTGAAAACCAGTGACTCTCAAATGGTCTATAAGAATCCTTCACTGAATTGGACACAGAGTACATCCTCAAGGATGTTGCTGAATCTCATAGGAACTGACCTAATCCCATTCCTCATTCCCTTGAAAAATCACTTCCTAAACCTTGGAAGCGCAGCTTTCCTGGTCCCTGAAGTAGCCCAATTGAATTGGATTTCATACCCCAGAGCAGCCTTCTAGCTTCACTTGATCATATAGATCCCAAATCCGACAAAGGAGTGGTATAAAAATATGTATCTATTGAATTGGTCTAAGTCCCCATCTCCAGAAGAACTGTTGTTTTAGGGACCTATGAAGTACATAAAACACACAGTTAAACACCCAGGTAAAAAGCTATTCAAAGGAACCTCTTATCTGACTTTCCTTCTGACCATCAAATGATTCATTTAACAAAGATTTTTTAAGGGTTAGAACTCTGTGCACAAACAGCCCAGTGTTGAAAAGAGAAGGTGATTCTATTGGATTTATTACAGCTAGCTTACTCTTCTGGGTGTCTATAATAAAATATAATAATAATTTACAATTAATAATCAATATAATGTATTATTATTTGAGACCCTGACTTGTAAAGCTGATGAAATAAGGAACAATTTCCACACTATTCCACACTTTGACCTATTTAATAATGTATATAACATTAAGATATAGGAAAAAGGCTTTGTGGGAGGCAGCAGTTCATAATATAGACAAGCTCAAACCTGAAATTCTAGAGAGATTTTTTTCACTCAGTGTGGATATTACAATCAGCAGCCAGTATCGATTTACAATCAACTAAATTTGTACAAGACATCTTTGATGGTCTGATTTGTTGACTTCTGGGAAGATGAATGAGAAAGTTTAGATGTAAAGAGAATATCCATGGCTGAGTTACCCAAATTCCGTTGATTACTTTTATCTCTATTACAATTTTAATTTTATGATGTCCTTCTCATATTATGAAACTCAGCACTGCAACTACTGCAAAAGCAGTGTATGTGAATTACTGTTGTATATTTATTTCTTTATAATAAATAAATAAATAAATAAATAAATAAATAAATAAATAAATAAATAAATAAATAATTTTTAAAAATCTAATAAATATTCCAATAATTTTCATGGCTTCTTGTGAAAACTCATAAAAACAAAAGTCATGGTCTCATCTCCTTTTGGATTTCTTTAAAAAATGTTGATTATTTTCACAAATGTGACTGACATTTGGAGACATTTTGATGTTAAGACATTACTTAATATGACTAAAAATCAGAATTAAATTATGAAATTCTTGGGTTTCTTTATCACAAAAGCACTTTCCTAGTCTAGCAGTTTGAAAGCAGACAACCATGAGAAGATTAGTGGGTACCACTTTGATTGACAACTTTGCGGGGACATGAAAGGAGCCCCCAAATGGGCAAGCCTGGGAAACAGTGATATCACTGGCAAATCCTTTTGCTATGGAAGCATTTAGTGTTTCCTACACACACACACACACACACACACACACACACACACGCTAACACAGATATATATTTAACTGGTTATTTCTTGAATATCAATATCCTGTTTGCTAATGAATTTGCTGGGGCATGTTTGAACAATGCTGGTTAGGGCTAAGAAAGAAAGCAAATTAATTAAAACACATTCAAGTTCTCATCATACTAAGACATTCTTTGGAGCAGGATTGTCAAACTGGTGGCCTGTGGACCGGATGCATCACATGCAGGCCACACCCATCCCAGCTCCACGAAGGGAAAAAACACCACAAAACGTCATGTGATGGCAACATGATGCCATGAGTTTGACACCTGTGCTTTAGAGAAACATGCATGGTACACATAACCCTCAGGCCTAAGTCCAAAGACAACACAGTGAAATCTATTTGATTCTAGCTCTTTATTTGCTTTCATTTAATAGACAGAATCTTGCCAGGCTGAAGATATAACCTAATAGATATACCCTGGGAGATTCTAGAGTATGGCTACCCTGAACCTCTTCCACTCCCATCAAGTTCAGGACTATGTAGTCTCTTATTTTGAGCCTCTCTCTGGAATCTGTTGCCTCCTCCCTGGGAAGCCAAAATGTGATTGTCAAGATTCCTCTCTACTCCTTCTCCAGCTCCACCTTTCAGCACAATAACAGTATTCAAACCAGACTTTGTAAGTGTAGATTTAATATTCCAAAAAGATGTGAAAGATTCTGTGTTTGTAACTATACACCCCAAATACATAACCCCAGTCACATATTTTTAAATAATTTTTCATATGTTCAGAATATATTCCTTAGGTTCCTCTTAAAAATTTGTACCTCATAAGTGATTCCCTATTACTGAAGTTAGAGGACAACTTGCTGCCACTAAATCTAATGTACAGTAGAATATGGCCAGACTCTCTGAGGTATGTGCTAATCCAAACCAATAGCATCATCTCAGACTAAGCTGACAGCCATTATGAGCTATTATTAGTAGTAGGTCAATGTAATGACATGCCAGTTCTAAGACCGAGGAGAAAATAAGCAGACAGCAACTCCAAATGTGCTATACGTATCAGAGGTGCAAATACTTATTTTTTTTAAAAAAAGTAAATGTGGCCAGGATTGCAAACAACATTTTTTCATGGTCCTTATGGTACCACTTTGTCAAGAAAAAAAATGACATTAACTTCTCTTGCCAGAAGAAATGGTTACAGTGAAAGGTATTGGAAACCATCAAAATAGACTTGAAGTTACATTTGTTTAGCTCCGTGAAGTATTTCAGGCATGTAAAAAAAGAGTGGAGAAGTTAGAAAAGAAGCATAAAACACAAAAATGTTTACCTTATGCCCAATTAGGTCTATGCTTGAACCATTGTGTTGAAAGGAACAAAGAAGCTCATTCGATAAATGAAAATCATATGGAAATGTGGGTGCCATTAGCGCTCTGCATCCCATTAGAGATAAGATAGTTGTGTTGGCCGATTGGAGGAACAGCCTTCACTTTTTGGTGTTGCTGACTTTCTCCAGACCCTTTGGCTCTAGGGTCCATTTTGATTCTGTGCAAGAATCATGCTCTGAAGGCTTGTAGAGCCTCAGTGATTCAGTTAGAGAAAGCGATGTGCTTCACTCATTGATTAAGTTGAAGGGCTCCTTTCCAGAGAACTGTGATACATGCAAATACTTAGCAGACTGCTAAACCATATCCCTGCCAGAAAACCTGTGAGGATTACTGTAAATTGGCCGACTGAGAGCTCTGGTGGAGAAAATAGGTCAGATCAAAAAAGTGTTTTCATCTTCAAAACAGATCAGCTGCAGGGATGCCATCTGAGGACTCCACATGACAATTATTATTTTTCTGCTTTTGTATGCCTGTAATTCATTGTCCCCTGCAGAGTGACATTTTTGTGTCTTCTAATTCTGTATTCATTAGGAATCCAGGAATTTCCTGGGGGGGGGGGGTTTCCTTTTTCTTCCCATCATAAAAACAACTTCAGTGCCATTGATTTTAAAAGCATTTCTTTTGAACTTCATATCACTTGAATTTACTATCAGTTCTGGTGTCCCCTAGGGCGATACCTTAGCCTAGCTCTGATGTTGTGTAATTCTCCTAACTTAACCCAACTTCTTTTAATGCTTGTGGATAGCTGAGTGTAACATTTGAATGGCATACCACTTTTTGTATTGTGATTCCAGGCAACTACGTCTACAGCATGGGTGCCAAACTCTCAGCATCACGCTGTCACGTGGCATATCGCAACATTTCCCCCCTTTGCGGAGCTGGGTGGGCATGGCCTGCAAGTGATGCATCCGGCCAATGGGCGGCCAGTTTTACACCAGCTGATCTACAGTATCACCTGGTTTGATAAATTAATTGTCTATTTGTCAGTGCTTAATTTTAAATCTTGGTGGGAAGAACACAAATACCAGGCCACAGTGAAGCCTCACCTAGGAGCTAGGATTCTTTCCATCAGTAGCTCTGTTTCTTAGGCTATGTTTGAGTCTTCCATATGCAAAATAGGAGGACAAAAATATAGCATGTTGGCTATGTTTTCCACCTTGAGTTATTTGTAAAAATAATAATGGTGAGCTATAAAATAAATTGAAAAAATAATCCAGGGAAGAAGTGAACTGTATAAACAAGAAGAGCTAAGTAGAAGTTTGAGAGTAAAATTCAATGAGGGAATTGGATAACCTTAACCCCCCCCCCCAAGTGAACTAAAATTATATAGGCATACAAACGTACATGAAATCCCTTCTCACTCTGACGGGTGGTCTGTGTCTTCCTCCATCTCAGGTCTTCTATCGGAGGCCTAGGAGTTTGAGGAGTCTGAACTGTTCCAAGCACTGCATTATTTTGGATCCAGAGCTCTGATGCTGTACCTGGGATCTTCTATTCTTACAGCTTAGGAGTCACAGATCTAAAAGCTGCTATCACCACTGAGCCTTCTTTGGGCTTTACTTTACATACAACCTCTAATTTTGCTTTCAGGCCTGCTACTTCTCCAGCTTCTCATACTGTTTCGTTTTAATGTTGCTGCCACTGGGGTACCACTACATCTATCATCCTGCTGTCTTCTGGTACTCTCTAGTACAATGATGTCTGGTTGATTGGGCACTACCTGCAGGTCTATCCTTATATAAAATTTTATTCAGTAATAATGATAAAATGAATTCAAATTTAAATCCATATACTCAAAAACATGACTGGATGTATTTTTGAAGAACCTCGTATAAGATTACAGTAATAATTAGTAATAATACAGTAATAATAATTAATCAGAGAAGCTAAAAAAATTTAAATGTCTTGATACAATCTGCAATAATAATGATATCATATATTGAGAAAGCAAATTACAGCCAAATAACCTGTCCTTTTTTTTTAATATACTCCTACCCAGTTTATTGAGTTCCTTTGCAAATGAACTGCAATAAAATTGGGATTGTTCTTAAAATTAGCAAACATCACTAAATGCCATAATAGAATCCACCAGATTCATTTATTTATTTGCTTATTTCAAGTATATGTTTCTTTAGTGCTTGAGGGATGTCCACTAATATGGGTTAGAACTGCTTTACTTATCCTTTTCTAAAATGTTAATTTGGATTAATGCTACATAGTGGAATCTAGAGAAACACCTTGAAAATTCTTCCAATATTTGGAGCAGATTAAGCCTTTCTAGCCTAATTTTAATAAATTTCTGTTAAAAGAATACTTTCTCTCAATATTAGGATTATAATATAACAAATACCCACAAACCCTTTTGATTTAAACTTTCCATAGATGGATTTTAATTGCATCTTGTTACACTGAATTATTCTATTTGTTACAATTTTAATTTTATTGGAAAACATTTCATTTTATTGAAAAAAACAAACAACCAAACCAGCCATCTCATTTTTTAGGCAAGACAGCAATCTTGGCTGCGGAAACTTAAAATAAAATAGCAGGGGCAGTATTTGAAAACCCTTGTTGCCAGAATACCGTTTTAAGAACTACATAGCATAGAACATGAGTAAGGAATCTTATTTTAGCTGGAATCAACTTTGATTCAATACAAGAGCCAATCTTATCATGCAGATAAAAAATGAGACTGCAGAAAACCAGGGTCAAAATTCCATCCAGCCACAGGATTTCTTTGCTTGATGGCTCTCAAGCTAACCTGCCTTAGTACGATAGCAATTTCTAAATTCAAATTGGAAACTCTATGAGGGTAGTCTTGTGACACCTTTGAAAAAGGGAGGGAAATCAGATAATTGCTGCCTGCATCCACGGTGTATGAATAAGTCAAACAAAAAAGTACACATAACCTTTTATGTGCATATTTTGTCACTTTGATTCCATCCATTGTAAGTGAAAAGATTTGTTACCCTATGGTCACCAAAATCCAGAAGGAGACTAGTCACACCTTTCCTGACTATTAAATGATTGTCATTCACAAAAACATATTAAATTTGTTAGTATGAAATGGATGCAACCAAACCTTTTCTAACTTATTACATCCAGCAACAGTTAAAGGCAGCTTGTATAATGATTTCACAACATGTGACTTGCTGGATCACCCACAGTCTACTGGATGAATTTCACAAGCACAGCTGAGACTTTCCTGCTGTTGGTGAAGGAGCAGCTTGTGCTTGTGGGTTTTTAAATAATAGCTATAATTGGACCCAATTGAGCACAGGCTTTCCCTGGATCATGGCCAAGTACAGTTGTCAGGGAAACCAGCCTCTTAGTGATTTGTGCTACTTCACCTGTAATGCTAATGAAATACCTAAGCAGGCAGAATGATTTATTCTCTTTCAGTGTTGGTTAGCCCCATGCAAAGGTGTATTACATTGCATATGAATTGCAGGACCTGGACATGGCTTTAGTAGGATGGAAAAATCATTATCTTGGTTCCCCCCCACCCCCAATTATCTCAAGTTCCTGGAGGCAATCTAGGGTAGGACAAATTAGTGATCCAATCATCATCTTTTAATGACCTTTTAATGACCCCATATTCCCTTGTGGGGTAGAGTCTAGGCAACTGAATGAAGCAGAGTGTTTACTGGCCAGATGCCCTTCCTGTCACCAATGTGGAGTTATATTCAGCAGATATAATCTCATTGTGCCCAGAGAG
>JANHGC010009398.1:37878-51646 GCA_027560395.1 Boaedon fuliginosus
TCTCAGTGAAAGAACAGCTGGGCTCAGAAGCTCCTGCTGCTCTTTCACTGAGAAAACTCTATTGGGCTGGCCCGAGCTTCATTCCTTTGCACTGGCACTGCCTGCGGAGTGGAAAGGCTTGGCGCTGGTGCTAAGCAACGAAGCTCACCCCAGCCCAGCCTGGAGAGGTTTACCCGGTGAAAGAGCAGCAGGAGCTACTGAGTCCAGCTGCTCTTTCACTGAGAAAACTCTGCCAGCCTAGTACGAGCTTTGTTGCTGCTTAGAGCTGGTAAGGGGCTGCACGGGGAGTTTTTTTTTCTCCATGAAAGAGGGAGCTGGTGGGGATGGTGGGCGGGCAGATAGGCGCCCTAACCTGGCAGGCAGCAGGCAGACAGGCGAGGCTAGAGGCAGGAGGCAAGGCAGGAGGTGGGAGGGGAGGTGCAGCACATTCACTGTGTGTGTTTAGTGCCAAAAATTAGTGGGGAGGTGAGCAGCGGGGCTGGCGGGGTCAGGGTCAGCCAGGGGTGATATTTACTGGTTTGGTGAACCCTGGCAAATTACTACCACCGGTTCGCATGAACCTGGCCAAACCGGCTGAATATCACACCTGTATGGAATATAAACAAACTTTTGCCAAAGTAGTAATTTAATCAATTATAAGTGGCAACTTCCAAATAAGGAAGGAAATTTTGAAATCTCTTGCTTTTTGTTGCCGATATGCCTTAAAGATGTGTCTATTATTTTCTCATCAAAGTGTATAGAAAGACTGTAATGTTCTTCTTTTCAGATCTCTTTTCTGCTCCATGACCAACAGCAAATAATCAGGTCACAGAAATATAGGATTTTAAGACTAGCTACCATGAATGGTTAACTGAATAGATTCTTACTGCATTTGAAGGAATTTATATGTTGCTCCCAACATTATAATAAACTAGCCAATGACCCGGCTTCACCAGGGTATTTATTTATCAGAATGCTGTAGTTGGGCCGAGCTCTAGATGTAGTAGCTCTATGAGTGTCATGCTACTCTCTTGTGCAGCATCGCAAGTTAGAGGGAGCCCCTTTGTGGAGTACTGTGGAGACATCAGCACTATTTTTAGGGGACACAGACCCCCGATGGGTGTTAGGGAAAGTAATCTGCGTACCAAGTTTGGTTGAAATTGTTCGAGCCGTTCGAGAGCTATGCTGGCGCGCACACACACACACACACACACACACACACATAATTTTATAGAGAGTGAGATGAAGAGAAGAATGTCAAATAATATATAAGCAATTTGCTGATATTGTGACTCCATTGAAAAACCCAGGTGACATGTTTTTATGAGTTAAGAGATTCCAGATGTGGAATTCCAGTTTCTGTTAAATTATGTAGCTCACTACTCAAGAAGACGTAATCACTTTTTTTATATGCCAAACTGGCAGTATAGTTAACAGAAATTGCTAACTGCAAATATAGTGTTTCACGAATCAAGAATGATTGGTACTTTTTCCAACTATGCAGTCTCTCCCACATGATACAGATTCTAGCCAATAGGTTAGAGTTTAGACAAATATTGCAAAAGTAAAGTCAGTTTAATATATTTCAGGAAGGCTTGGGGTTTACTCATATTGGCAACAAAAGTTAAAAGTGATTAGGCAATTTTTGAAAATGAAAATGAAAAATGAAAAGAAGTAAGTTTTAAGGTATAAACAGAAAAATTGAGATTTTCAGGAAAATGTGAACAATTGCAGGTGAGTAGACATTGTCATTCTAAGATATGAAACAATGTTTCATCAACTAATTCAATTAATTATGTATTGTAGAATCTTAACTCATAATGTTTAATATTGAAGTACAATTTTTCGTCTGCAAGGAAACAATGCTATCCTTAACATTTGTTCCAATATTCATGTCTGCAGCCACGAACATCTACTGATCCATCTTATAGTCTGAAACACAGTACAGGAAGTTCTTCACTTAAGACTGTAATTGAGCCCACAATATCAGTCATAATTAAGGATGGTCGTTCAGTAGGCCACCATGTGACATACCTGATTCTAGGAACTTTCTTGTAGTAGTTGTTAAGTGAACAAAGATGCCATTAAACAAACTCCACAGCCATGGTCTTTAAGGAAACCAATTGTTTTCTATGAGGCATTTTTGTGCAAATGCTGGTTTCTGGCAAAAACATCAGAATTCACAGTCACGTGACCACAGGATACCGGAGACAGCCATAAATGCGGGTTTGGTTGCCAAGTGCATGAAATGTGGTCACATGATCATGGGGAGCAACTAATTGGAACTTTGAATCTGGGTCATAAGTAGCTTTTTGGGGATCCATCATAACTTTGACCGGTCCCTGAATAGCCAGTCATAAGTTGAAGACTACCTGTAGTACAATTCAAAGATTTATTTATTTTTTTCAAAAGAGAACAGGGACTAAATAATAGTGGATTCCTTCCAGGAAGTCTAATGATTTCAGAAAAATACCACAATGTATGTTTTATAAAATGTAAATAAACAGCATCTGGTACTTTCATCTTGGAGAGCAGTAACCTTATTTTGGAAGACCCCAGGTTGCTTATAATAGAAAAATATATCCCCATATTTATTATTTAAGCAAGTTTAACTCGCACTAGTGATTAAAACATTACCATTCAAACATATACAAATTATTTTAAATGCCATTTGTGCAAATACTCCTGGAGGGATGCCTGTGCCATCAATTTTTCCAATGCGAGACTAGTTAGAATTTATTATTTATCAACTCAGCGATGGATATTACAGATTAAAACATATTTTTTGAAGAACTTTTTTTGAAATGCACTGAGCTTGTATGAGAGATGTTCCCAATGGATTGTGACCTTATTCTCCAGAGTTCTATTGCTGTCTAGCAAACAATTTATAAAACATTGACAAATTGAGTGTCAAGTTCCCCAGGCACAGCTGGTTTACAAAGACAGTAACAGTTATTTTAGAAGCCTGAGGAAGCTGTGGGGCTTGAATTCACTATCCATCTGCATGCATTTGCTCAGGATTCTTTAGTTTGAGATTTTATTATTGTTTCTGGAATGGGAGAGAAGAAGCAAGATTTTTTAAATAAAATAGCAAAACTATAATCCTAAGATTTAATAATATATGCATGTTTCAATTATATGTTTGGCCTTGTTATTTAATTCATTATCCAGAATAAATTCCAGTAACTTAAAAACTTGTACAAACACAAAAATTAGTGTTAGAGCATAAAAAGGACAGGAAAAATACAAGTAATATAAATAATATGTTGATGTTTCTGTTACTTGTATATAGGCCCCAGATAAAATGCTTTTATTTACAATAAGGCCTTCCTGTGGGAAATTGCATTTGTTCACATAAACATTTGAGTTCAGTGCTGGGAAGGTAGAGTCTACTTGTCTGAAACCTAAGTCATAACATTCTTTTTTGAGTAATATCTCATATTAAAATGTGATTATCAGATATCTCTTTTGAAATACAAATCAATGGTTAGAACTGGAACTAAACATCTAACACTGAACAAGTCATACATATCATCTCAGTTAACTGAGATATAATTCTAGTACACTTAACAGTTTGAGGCTCTTATTGAGAGAGAGGAGGAAGAAAAGCCACAGTCAGGGCAATGGCTGGAAAAGAGACATCTCAGTCCACAGAAGGAAGCGGGTAGAACATCTTGGATGGGCCACTCAGTGCCAAAAAGTTTAGCCACCACTGTACTAGCCATTGCCATTGCCATGCCAATTATCAATTTTCATCTTTTCAACCATGGTTATATCTGGTGTATTTGCATTCAAAAATATTTTCATTTGCTCATTTTTTTCAATTTTCGAATTCTATGTTCCCGCCATATTTTCATATTTGCATTGGCAGCACCAAGCACACTGAAGTAAAAAAGAAGGCTAGTAGTGAATACATCATGAGAGTGGAGAACTCCTTAAAGTACAAACTCAGTGGAGGAAAGATAATCAAATCAACACCCTGGCAATTCCAGTGATTTGCTGAAATGGTGGACTGGACTCAACCAGGACTAAAATCCCTTGATAGGAAGAGCAGAAAAATAATATCAGTGAATCATGCTCTTTAACCATGCAGTGATGCTGATAGATCTACTTACCAAGGAAAATAGGTGTGTTTGTGTAATGTTGTAAATACATCAGAGAGTTGAAAAGAGGAGTTGGAAGAATATCTGAAGGACAAGAAGATGCACTAAAGCCAGTAAACCATAAAGTACTGGAGAGACCAAACTGGCCTTCAAAGAAGACCAAATGAGTAATATAGAAGAGAGATGGCAAGGTAAAGTACTATGTGGCCAGTAATTAAAAAAATATTGGCAGTAAAAGCAGATAACAAGATTTGGCAATGGATAAGAATGGGAAAGTTGATGGAAAGAAACAGAAGGGCTAATTCTGGTTGTCCAAGACCCTTAAGAACAAATGCATACAAAACCAGAATTTAGAAGACAGTAATAGATAGCAAATGTCACATCTGCAAAGAAGATGAAGGAACAGTGGAACAACAGATTTTTCCCAAGATGGCATGCTGAGTGATGGATGATTCCTTTTCTCCTACTGACAACCAGCTGATTATGGTACCAAAGCAAGTTATTTGGCATCTTACGCTGTCTAGATTTGAATGGGAACACTAGGAACAACCCAGGATAACCTTCAAACAGTCATGTACCTTCAGAGAAGTGGAATCTTGGCAGTGATTCTCAATAGGAGCGATCAGAGGATTGAGTCTTTCATCATCTTTTTCCCTTCAACTGTTTATTTGGGAGGACGGGATTAAAGCAGGCCTGCGTTTTAATTGCACTTTTAAAATCTTTTCTTATATTTTTATTTACACTTTAATCGACTTGTTGAATGCTGATCTATAAGCCCTTACTGGATTTGTATAAACTTTTTTTTCATTTTCTTACTGTTTACTTTGGAACTTTAAAGCTCTTTCACTTTCATTGTAAGGAAATAGGTGGTGAGAGAACTCACTCTCTGGTAGTGAAAGCTATTTGACTGATTAGCATCTATACTGGATTTTACTATCAGGATCTATTTTTTTAAACTTTTGATGGGAAAATTCCTTTTTTTGAAATCACTTTTTTATTTTGGGAAATTTTATTTTTACTGCTCTTGGTGGATGTTTTATCATACCAGCTTATCTTGTCCTTGAAAGGAACTGTTTGCTTTCACAATGTCTACAAAAAGATAAAGCTTTCGGGGGGAAATGTTTTTTAACTTACAAGTTTTATTCAAATACTTTAATTAAAAAAACTTGATGTGCCAGCCTAGCTTTGAATCAATCCTATAATGACACTCAGAGGAGAGAATAATAGTTGGATTAGATTTGCAGTCTGATCAACTGGAATCTGATTTTATGCTGCCAGATATGAAGAAAAAAGAACCTTTTCTGAGTAGGGTAGCTTTGATGGAAAAAACTGAAAGGGGCATGAATACAAGGAACTTAGAGATGATGGAATTGATGAGTGATGGACTGGATTTCCTTGGCAAGATGGATTGACTTTTGAGAATGGATTTATTCAGCATTGTCTTTTAATGACCCCATAATCCCTTTCATGGTGGAGTCTGGGCAACTGAATGGAGCTGAGTGATTACTGGCCAGATGCCCTTCCTGTCACCAATGTGGAGTTATATTCAGCAGATATAATCTCATTGTACCCAGAGAGAAAAATCTGCCTCTACCTAGGATGGAATTCATAGCCTCCTGATTGTGAGGCAAGAGCTCCACCTATAGGCCAAGGCAGCACTCAAACTTAATAATCTGATACAAGGAAATATTTAAAAACAATATATAGCATAGCAGTCAATACATAGCACAACTGTCAATAGAACTTTCCCTATAACATGGAGGAATAGAAATACTGTATGGTTGCAACATGTTGAATGAGAGTTGATCACTGGTGATGGATCATTAAAACATTGACTTGTGCCATGCCTCATACCACTTGTTTCACTGCAGTATCAGGCTCATTTTAGCCAGTATCACCATCCTTCCATCACTGTCTGCTTAGTTCCCTTTTTGTTCCATCCTCTTAAACTGGCAGGCTGAGAAACATGGCATATTTCATTTAGAATCATAGAATCATAGGGCTGGAAGAAACCTTGGAGGTCTTCTAATCCAACTTCTAATCCATTTTTTTTTATCGTGGTGACTAGACTAGAACTGGATCCAGTATTCCAAGTGTGGTCTCAGAGTGTCATAAAAAGCAGTACTATCACTTCCTGTGTTCTTGCTACTATCACTGTTGATGCAGCTTAGAACCGTGTTGGCTTTTTTGGCAGTTGTCACATACTTCTGACTCATAATTAAATGGTGGTCCACTCGGAGACCAACTGCTGAGCCAAGTACTTCCTGTTTTTTTTTTTTAATTATTTAATATCATTTATATCCTGCCTTTCTTCTTCAACAAGGGAACAAAAGGCAGCTGTTCTGTTCTATACTTATGCATTTGGTTTTTCCTACTTAAGTGCAGGACCTTACTTTTCTCACTACTGATTTGCATTTTGTTGGATAAGGCCCAATGCTCAAGCCTCTCAAGATCCTTCTGAATCTTGAGTCTTTCTTCTAGGCTGCATGCTTGAGCCACTGCACAAAGTCCCAGTTCTCATCAGCTCACAGTGAATAAGTCCTTTCTCCTATCAGCCTAAAGTGCTATGCAAATGCAACCAGTGACTCTAATTTAATGCGGTTAATAGGGCATACTGTATGTCATAGCTACATCTATCTTTCATAATAGGAAACTTTTCTGATACAAATGTTGTATGTGAAAATCGAGCTTCTTTGGGGCAATGGAATAATTGTATGACTGAGGCACATTATGCACATTTAGAACAGTTTAATTGTCATGGGCCTATGTTTATTGTGACATTAAAAAAATTCTAAGCACTTGAATACTTTGACTTGTTCTAGCAAGTGATTAAATAATCACCAACATTTATGTAGGGCATCAAGAGGAAACATGGGGAGCCAACACAACACAGATTTAGAAGCTTCTCATATCTATTTTACAGAGCTGTGTTATTATTTTGTATTCTTTATTGCAAAAATAGGTAGAGGAGAAAGAAACACAGACAATCTCTATAGAGATTCTCAATCATGGTTGTTCAAAAGGTCCCCCCCCCCTTCAAAAAAAGGCAACTGATTTTCCTTTTCTTTTTTTATGTTTCACTTTTCATCCAAGAAGATTAGAATTGCAGATTTTTTTTGGATGAGAAGCAAAACATTTAAAGAAAAACACCAAGAAGAAATCAGTTGCCTTTTGGAAAAAGCATCTTTGGAAGAACCAATAACACACCTTTGAGATAATAATTCTTTGCAGCTAGATGAGCTGGGGACAGAGCAGCATTACTAAACAGCATAAATCCTGTTTAGGAAAATGATCTCATCATATAGTTCTACATTATCTTATGTGTTTATTGCTCTGAGGTGAGTATAGGGTTAGCTCTCATAGAGTGATGTAGGTAGACAGCATCTTCATTTTCATTTTCTCATATTGCTTCCCTCTGTCTGCCATTCTATTAATGGGTCTCTTTTCCAAGATTCTGTCTAATTTATATAGCTGCCCATATAACATATATGATTGCAACTCTCTTAAACTGGGGTTGTTGGACAGGTCCATATTTACCACTAATGTGGTAGGCTTCCAGGCTGGGAATGGCCTGTTGGATAAAACCACAAGGTTGGGCTGGCTGTATTAAAGAAATGAAGATCTAAGAAAGTGAATGATCTTAGTCTAAGACCTAAGAAAACGAAGCCATGTCAGCATTGTCGTTTGAACAGAGTTCCAATGTAAGCAGAGAGGCAGGTGATAGGATTAGTTGGTTGGGTACTGTATTAACTTCAAAGAGCTTTTCACACAGCCAGCCCTTCAACATTCCCCATATATGTAAGAGAAGATTGCAATGTGTATTTTTGAAAGGACAATGGAAAAGCCATTGTATTTGTGTTGCTGTCTGACTTTTCTTTGAAGCTGTTTTGAAGCTACTAATTTGAATGAAGCTTTGTCAAATTAAAAAAGGAAGCTTTGCCTAACTTTATCAGTGATTTACTAACATTGTTTGAAAACAAGGTACAAAAAGTCAACTTATGCCAGAAATATTTCAGCACAACCTGTTGCATCAGAGTGGCCTTCCTTTTCAAACCTTTGTGCCACCGATTTAAAGGGTCATCTTCAAAAGCTTTAATTGGTTTGAAGTTTCTGTGTAGGATACAAGGTTTGTTGCTTGTTGTTTTGAATTTCATGGTTAGCCACTCAAAGCGTATTTTAAGTATGTTCTGTTCAGAAGTTTATTGTTGCCACCATCAGCCTTAGGTAAAGATTTTGTTAGACTTTGTTTTGTCTTGTGTATTCCAGTTAATATGATTGCACCTGATGTAAAATTTATTCCTGTTATGGCTTGTAGTGTTTTCAGCTGCTAACAAGAGACCTGTGCTGAGTTGAGATAATAATACTTATAACTCTCTTTCTTGTCATTGCAGGTATGTTGTCCCATCCTTTCTCTTCCATGATAAGTGAGTTTGTATAGAATGCTGAGCTGCAGCAGGATGTTTTCGTGACTTAATAGCAAGATTTAGCATTAACTCTTTTTTTTTTTTTGCATTTATTTTCAGTATGTGATTCTGGGATTCCTATCATATAAACCAATGGCTTCCTAGCAGGAGATTTATTCAAGGGGGAAGCAAAATGCATTTGTCTTAATGATGAGCTGAACACAGCAATTTATCTTCACAATTCTCCTGGTTTCCAACAATAAGTAAATACTATCTTACTGTAATTTAGTTTGGAAACACTGATTCTGTGGCCTAGCAGAATTCTATATGTGAATTATTTCCCTACAAGAAGAAACACAATGCATACTCCTTTATTTGGAAAAGCTACCTTGCAATTGTAAAGAGATGCAATTGTGCAATCTTTGAGCTCTCAATTTTTGCTATACCTGTTATACAAAGGAATGGAGAAAGCATTTGGTGGATTTGGCTTTTTTGTGTAAACTTTTTTTAAAAAAACATACCCAAATCAGTTTCTTCTTCTGACAGTTACTGGGAACCTGTACTGGCCAAGCAGGTGGGCAAAGCTACAAAAATCACCTCATAAATTCAATTATGTTGCCTCTTCACGTTGACAAGGGAAGGTTTTCATCAGATTGGAACCAGGCCAACTCACAGAAACCCAATGGAGAAATTATTCCATCATTTCTCCAGGATATTCTTCTGCGATATTTTAAAATTGTGTTGAGGAGAATATCATTTTTCATAATTGTAGAAGTTCAGTTCTTCATCATCTTAAGATTCTAATACATTCTAGGTTTATATTATGTTAATAGAAGTATCAAAATTAGGCAAGTTCAGAAACCCTAAATAAAAAATATCCCCTTCTCTATTGATGAAAAGAACTAAATGCATAGAATTAACTAGGGATAATGACTAAGATTGTGATATTACAGTTGCATCTCTCTCTTCCCCACTTCCTTCATTTTGGAAAATCAGTTAATTTCTCCTTCAGAAAATAATGTGATACAATTTATTGGGATTAATGCACAGGTTGAAACTTAAACACCATTATATTGCATGTGGTATATTTCTAAATCAAAATGTTAAATAGTCAGTCTGACTCATACAAATCAAATTAATAAAAAACAACTGCCACCAAAGTGAATTGTTTCCTAGACTACTAGGAGAATATTTGAAATTATGTGATCTGGGAATTTTAGCTTGGAAGAATCATATGCAGCCATGACCAAAAAAAAAAAAAAAGATCCCATGTAGAAAACAAAAACAGATTTTAATAAAGTATTATTTATTTTCACAACTTTTCAGGATCTATTTTTGTATACACCCAATACCCTTCCCACACATCACATCCTTCTGTCTTTCTCTCCTTTTTACTTGGTTAACAATCCTACCTATGGAATAATTATTTTGCCCATTTCAGTATTCCAGTCTGTCGTAGTTCTTTCATTTTTAATGCCTGATATTTCTTGAAATCACTGAATTAAAGTGTGAATTGAAATGTTAGGTCTTTTTGACTTTTGCTTAACAGCAGACTCCTGTTAGGACTCTTTTCTCTTTCTAGACATGAGTAGCATAGAAGGATGAAAAAAGAATCAATGAGAAAAATGTAGTCATCCATGTTTTGGTAGTTAACTTATATTATGCAAATATGCTTTCTAATATGTATCCAAATTGTCATGTACTTTTTCATTGTTCAGTTAGCTGTAGGATACTTTTTAAGCTGTGCCAGAGTTTAGTCAATGATCCCAAATACCTATGGAATTTATGTCTTTAGTGAAATACAACCAGTGTACAATAACTGCCTCTTTATCTCTCTTCTTTTTCATATATTATCCAATTTTGATGCTGCCTAATTCCTTAATGGATATGGGTAGCTTAAAATATGAAAAATATAAATATAATTATAAAAAAATACAAATAAGAAGAAATCACAGGCAATCAGAAGATCTTTCTGCAGGATCAACTTGTTAGAACAGCCTAGGTACTTCTTGTATATCACAGCTGCTATACTGCATTTCAAAGAATATCATTATTATGTCTTTACTCACTGTATTATACTTCTATTTTCTTTCTTCTTATCCTGTACCCTTTTATAGCTATAATTTTCTCTTATGGGTGGGGCCCCAAATAAGGCATTGGCTCATCATTCTGAATCCAAAAGATCAGCAATTTGCTGTAATATTTTTATTTTGAAATAATAAAAAAATTATTGGATTCTCTCCAGTAGTTGGCATATCTGAAGTGGTCAGCAATAAAAACAAGTAAGAATATTGCAGCCTCCTAGGTTAGAAGTAGGTTGAGAAAGACTGCAATTGCAGGAATAAAAAGTAATCTACATTTCAACATTTAAAATGTGCAATATAGCCATCCACATATATGCTGACATTTGTAAGCCAGAGAGTGCTGCAAAGCATTGTGGAGCAGCATGTAAGTCTAAGTGCAATTGCTATGGGATCAGAAATAGATAAGAAGATTCAAATTCTGCATTTCTTCCCTTTTTTCTTTTTACAAATAGTGATAAAATGCAATAAGATATTGCATTCTATTTCTCCGCCTCGAGTTCCCTTTGACAGGGGAAATGAGGTGGGGTATATATCAAAAATAAATAAATAAATAAATAAATAAATAAATAAATAAATAAATAAATAAATAAATAAATAAATTTAGTCTATATTGTCTCAAACCTTTCCTCCAAATTTTCAGTTGTGGAATTGATACTGATCTGGTTTCATTTATTCCCATGTGTCATTTCATTCATATTTCCAAATATTGTATCATATTGTATTCTTTTCCTATCTCCTTATAGAATTTCCTTTTATGTTACTCACCATACATATTGGTAGAACACTACAAAAATCAATCTTGATATATCGTAAGCATGAATATAGAAGCATTTCATGATGATGATGATCTCTATGTGTAGGAAAGCATTTGCATACTGAAAGAAAAGGATCCCCAAGAATCTCAAACACATCAGTGGAATAACGGTACAATACAACTTAAGGTTGCATTTTTGCGGGTAGTTTTTCCATTGCTTTTTATGTTAGTGCAGTAGGTAGAGAAAAGGTGAACATGCAAAAGGCACAGGCTTCTTTTCCTATTTTAATTGTAGAAGATCTATTGAAACTGGAATAAATGAGTGAAAAGGAGAGCCATGCGAATTTCATGCATTAATAATTTAATTTAATAATTTAAATCCATGTGTTCCTGACCGGGGAAGAAAGGTGGGATATAAGTACAAATAATAAATAATAAATAAATAAATTTTTCATTTGACTATTGATTATTGACTCATTTGACTCATGTATATGGCTATAAGGAAAGATTTGCTGTATAACTTTATTGATTGTGGGGGGCTGTACAAGGTTAAAAAAGAAACAGAAAAGTGACTTTCAGCTTTTTTTGGTGCAGATATAGATAAAAACCACACATCTACTCTACTCTTTGCCTACATTATTTCCATAGCCCTATGCAATCCTAATCATCAAATCACAACACTTACCTTTCAGTTTCTTCCAAAAGGTCCAGAAGTGGTTTCTAAGAAGAAATAACATTTGGCAATGTCTTTTCTTTCATCAAGGTTCTCAATTTCACCATCGCCTCCCATTCAACGAGCTTCAGTTTCCATTCTTCCATTGTAAGTATTTGTGACTCCTTCAATCTTTGAACAGAGAAGGTATTTGGTTGCTGATCCTGTCAACTAAAGAATTCTGACTGGTGGAGACCAGGAAGAAAGCCTTCTCTGTTATTGCCCATGCCCTGTGGATCACGTTTCTCCTTGACATAAGGCAGTTCCCTATTCTTGTGAACTTCAGTAAAGTGTACAAATATGGCTCTGCGCCCTTGCTTGGGGCATGCAGATGAGCATATATAGCCATGGGATTGATTGGTGCCCTGAAAGCCCTCCCCTGCCTTTTAATTAATTCTAAAAACCTCTTGCCTCTTTTACATTTAAATGTCTATGATGTTTATGTTTTATATATTTTATTGTACAGTCCGTCTGTGGGGGTGTTGGTCAGTTCTTAAATATGACAGACAACAAAAAAAGCAAACAAATGTATTGCTGCATTATTATATATAACAACATTCCATAAGATGTCTTTGTTTGTCTATTAAGCCCAAAGGAAGAATCTGTGGTTTCAATTGTACTTTCATTTTTAAAATCTTTTGCATCATAATACATGCTTGAGCCTAATATTTTCTTGCTTTCTTGCATGTCCAGAACAAAAAATGTACTGTCGGTTTGATTACATTTCCAAAAAAATAAAATAAAATAAAATTCCCTTATACATTTTTGACAATTTATTCAGAATTATGCACTAATAATACCATACATCATTTTACAAAAATCTCTTTAATATCATAATTTGATATAATTTTTCAAATCTTTGTTTTACATATTCTCCCATTGCTCTATAACATATCCAAAACTGTTTTGCCCATTTTATCATGCAATCTTTAACTTGTTCATCCAATAAAATTTATACCTCTATTATCATCATTTATGCAGAGTTCTACATCAGATTCAGTCTTATCCTTACCCTTATCAAATTCATAATTCTTATTTAACTAATCTTTCTTCTTAGCTCAGCATAATGGAAATGACAGAGTTACGTACTAATCACTAGATGAGCTTCAGGGAGAAAGGAACCACTGAATATGCGTAAGCTACTTAGGGTTCTGATATCCACCCATTATTTCTTTAAATTCAGGAAGAAAATGCTTTTCCTCATTTATGGATTCAGGAAGAATCCATAGTGATTTAAGTGCTCATTACTTAAAAAAATATTTTGAATTAATTTCATAGTCTAGAATAAGACAGTAAGTGGGCGTTTTTCTTTATAATTAACTAGCTGATTACCCGGTCTTGCTTGTTTTTTTTTTTGTTTTTTTTTAAAGAAGTATACATTTGTGCTGCAGCATCTGCAGGCCTTCTGAAGCCCCTGGCACCCCCGCCCACATCTTCGCTCCGGCAAGGCCAGCTGTGGGGCCAGGCCAGGCCAGCTCTGGAGGAAGGCCGGTTCTGGGAAGCCCCTGGCGCCCCCTCCAACATGTTGCAGGCGACCTTACTTGGTGGGGCGGGCTTCTCTGTTTGAGAGTGGTTTGAAAATATGGCGCCTCAGTTTGAATATGGCCTCAGTTTGATAACTGCACATGCTCAATAGAGGGTTGCTGCTTGTTCGTAAAGAGTGTCCTCTTTGCCCCTTTTTTGGGGGGGTGGGCAAAATGTCCCCCTACCCTCTGGTGACCCCAACAGTGCTG
>JANHGC010009398.1:111711-129534 GCA_027560395.1 Boaedon fuliginosus
AGGAAGGAAGGAAGGAAGGAAGGAAGGAAGGAAGGAAGGAAGGAAGGAAGGAAGGAAGGAAGGAAGGAAGGAAGATTCATTGGGTCTTTCAGGGGAGGGAGCAGCAAGGCAAAGCCCTTGTGTTTGTCTAAATCAGGGATATGGTGGCTAGGCATCTAGTCAAAGTCATAGTGACATCATGAGCATGACACAAAGGATGCATATTACATTGCTTATGTCAGTAGCATTGTGACATCATGACTCAAATGATACAGAGGTAGTCCTTGCCTAATTACCCTCCCTAAGCAAAGTGGACATTAGATGAAACATCACTTGACCACACCACTTAGCTATAGCAGTTTTGGTAGTTCTGATTGCAGCTGTTAGGGAAGGATCACTGTTAGGTGAAAATCTCATATGTCTCCTGCCCTGATGTGATTGACTCTGCTTCAACTCACCCTCACCTGTCTATCTATCCACCATGTCTGTCCTTTTGGCTATACTGCACTCTGAGACCTATCCCACCACTCCCAGCCGACCATCACTGTCTTCTTCATCTCACTTTGTCACAGGTTCTTTTACGTATACCAGTGGTGTCAAACTTGCGACCCGCAGCCTGGATAAATCACATGCTGACCCCCGCCCAGTTTAGCAAAGGGGAAAAAAGTCCTGATACATGATGCCGCCATGACAATGTGAGTTTGACACCCCTGACATATACCCAAATCACTTCGCTCCAAAACCCAACCCTAGAGACCCAACACAAGAAGTCCCTGAGCAACACACTGACATCACAATGCTCAGCTGCCTCTCTATTCTGCTGTTGTAGCCAACAGTTGTTGTGCTGGCAAAGGGATCTTAAAGGGACAGGACAACAGCAATACCAGTACTGGTTATTTTGTAGGCAGCCTGTCCATTCACATATGCATTTAAGTGAGTTATTTATTTATTTATTACTATTTTATTTACATTTGTACCCCACCTTACTTCCCACAACCGAGGGAACACAAGGCAGCTAATATAGATAGCTGCTAGCCTCTTGTGATGTATCAACAGAAACCTTCTCTCAGTCAGTGAGAGAAAGACTATGAAGCTAAGAAGGGCAGAGATCTGGCCCGAGGCCCCAGCTGTCTCGGGTGCCTCAGGGTTTGGTTCTCTCGCCTCTCCTATTTAACTACATGAAACCACTGGGGGAGATCATCTGACAGAACAGGGTAGGGTATCATTTTACCCAGTTATAAATTTCTGCCCCAGTCCAGTCCAGAGATGCAGTCGAGGTGATGTCCTGGAGGCTGTGAGGATCTGGATGGGGACCAACAGGCTCAAGCTCAACCCCGACAAGACCAAGTGGCTGTGGATGTTTCCCCTGCAGGTTCCAGTAGATTGACCCTCTCAGAGCAGGTGTGCAATTTTGGAGTTCTCCTTGATCTGCAGCTACAATTAGAACAGCATTTGGCAACTGTGGCTAGGGGAACTTTTGCACAGGTTTGCCTAGTGCACCAGTTGTGCCCCTTCCTAGACCAGGAAGCTCTCTTTACAGTCACTCATGCCCTCCCTCATCCCTTCCAGGTTGGATTATTGCAATGTGCTCTACATGGGACTACCCTTGAAAAGCATCTGAAGGCTTCGGTTGGTCCAGAATGCAGACACAAGAGTGATTAAGGGTGTGCTGTGGTACACCTGCATAACACCACTCCTCTGCAAACTGCACTGGCTCCCAATAGCCTTCTGGGTGCAATTTAAATCTCTCCATGGCTTAGGACTGGGATACCTTTGAGACCGTCTTCTCTTACCTTATGCCTCCCAGCTCCCCATGAGGTGTCTCACAGGGTTGGCCTTCTCTGGGTGCTGTCAGCTAAGCAGTGCCGGCTGGAAAGTCCATGGGTGAAGGCCTTCTCTGTTGCTGCACTGGCCCTATGGAACCAGCTCCCCGTAGAGGTTTGGACCATCCCTAGCCTGTTAGCCTTTTGCCAGGCTGTCAAGACCTGGCTTTGCCAGCTGGCCTGGAGCTGTTTCCCCTTATATGAAAGTAGAGGGTGATTGTTGTTGCATGTTTTTTTGCTCTTTCTTAACTTTTATATTGTTGTGATTTTATTGCCTTTTTAGAATTTTATTGTTAATATTATATATTGTCTTTTATTGTTGTTAGCTGCCTTGTGTTCCCTCTTTTGGGGGAAGAAAGGCAGGGTATAAATTCAATAAAATAAATATTTATTTTAATTAATTTATTTATTTTTTATTAAATTTGTATCCCGCCTTTCTTCCCCAGGCAGGGAGAACAGAATGCTGCTAAATAAATAAATAAATCAGTTGGGGGCAAGAAAAGTGGCAGCAGTGAAGTGCCAGGTGTCCAAAAGGGCAGAAATGGGAGGGAGATAGGCTATGGGAGGGGAAGAGGGGGTTATGCATAGTTAGATAAGGTTTGTCTGTGTAGTAGATAATTGTGTCATAATCAATGATGATATTCTAACTGGTTCGCATAATTGCAGGGTTGCGCTCAACTGGAAAGAATATCAGTGCTGACTGCATCCATCTGCCCTGTTTCAGCAGCACCAGGTGAGCAAGGTATGCTCTGAGATTTGGGCATATAAGAAAAGTTATAAGATCTGCAAAGACTTCTGACCAGCCAATATTGTTTTTAAAAGGCAGTTCTGAAGTTATCTCTACCTTCTTTAATCCAAATGTTATAAAACCATGGAACCAGGGGTAGATATATTGTTCACCTTGTTGTAAAATTCCACATATAATATCAGTTAATGTAGTGGTTAAAGTGTCACACTAGAAACCAAGAAACCATGAGTTTTGGTCTGTCCTTAGGTATGAAAGGTAGCTGAGTGACTTTGAGTCATTTTCTTGGCTCAGTCTACCCCACACAGGGTCTGGATTGGACTGGAAGACTTTGTTAACTTTGTTAACAGAGATGGGACCATCATGTATGCTGCCTTGAGAGTTACAAAATAAATATTAATTAAAATAATTAAAATATTATTACACTTTCAGATGTTTTTATGGGTGATATCATGATACCAACAAGGCAGATAGGTTTTCACTCTTTTATAAATGTGATTCCTTTCATAGCTTCTGATCACAACAAACAGATGTGAATGTATATCTGCAGGAAGGACAATATTTATTATTTTTCCATGAAGCAGAGAATGGAATTTTGCTTCTTCAGGATTCATAGCAGATCAAATGAGAGGGATACTAACTGATTGGCACTTTGCCCCTCTCCTACTGATTAGCTGGAGAGAGCCTGACTGATTGATCACCATGAACACTGACTGGCGCATGTTGATCTCAGCAGGTTCCCTGCACTTCAAGGCCAGCGGCCAAGAAGATAATTGCAGATCAGTTTAAAAGGGCTTTGAATGAACTGCAGAGAGAAAATGGGTGTAACATATAAGTGCCCTAACTCAGCAGTGACAATGTTTTTAATTGAATTTGTGGAATGCTATTTTCTTTGTGGAATGCAATTATTTATAAATAGTTGACTATCATTTCCCGCCCCCCCCCCATATCTTGGTATTCAGAATTCTTCCTTTTACAAATTTGCTTTTTTGTTTTTGTCTTTTATTATTATTATTATAACGTCTAGTCCCTTCTCCTACTAATAAACATTTGTGAGAAGATGCTGAGTTTGACTCTCACCAAGGGTGACCTTGGAACTATCAAATTGCATATGAACAGAGACAAAATAAATGTATGAAGTACCTGTATAACTGATACTGAATGGGATGTTTGTTTTCAAAATAATCGTATGGGGTTGTCCTATTCTACTTTTCATATTTCAGTGGATTTCATGGTGAGAAAGTTTGGCAAAAGCTTTGAATTTATATTCTTCCAGGAAGAAATAGATGGTCAGAATAGGCATTCATTGCTGTGGTATAATTGTCCTAAAAATGCCCATACCATCTTATATAGCAGCTGAAAAAAATCACAATGATGTAAATAATAATGAATACCCAATCCCAAAGATACATGTATTTATTGTCTCCTTTTGGCATATTCCAATACACACACACAGTCTTGTAATGATAATAAAAAATGGCATTATCTGGAAGGCTTTCTTTCCTTTAACAAAAAAAATGTTTTTGTGTGCTACTTTTTTTGCTTTAGCCTTCTTAGCTGACATCCTGCTATTATCAGAGTACTTTTTTTCTTTTTTCACAAAATGGTTTCGGGCTACACAAATGTGTAGTTGATTATTATAGTCATATTATTATTTGGACTTTCATTTTCAGCACTCAGAATGTGAGGCATAGAGAACGTCTCTCTCTCTCTCTCTCTCTCTCTCTCTCTCTCTCTCTCTCTCTCTCTCTCTCTCTCTCTGTGATATCACATGTGGCAGAGAAGTTCAATAGCCTTAGGGTTCTCATTTGTTTTTAAAGTATCTAGTTTCGATTGATGGGGGTGTTTTAGATTTATTTCAGCTTTTAAGTTTCAAAATTTTAATGCACCAGAAGCACTCAGTTCCACTTTAATTTCATAGTAACATGCAGGCATTAACTTGACCAGAAAAACAGTCTTCTAACAATATTGGAATGGTGTGGAAATTCAGGTCAATAGAAGCAGCATTCAAATGGAAAACTTTCTCAAAAGGAAGTTTAGAGTTCCACCTCAATGAAACTTTCATATATGTATGCTTCCTTTCAGATGATTAAAAGTTCAAAATGCAAAAAGTTGAAACAACTTTAATAATATCACATCCTAATCATGCAACATAGTAGGGTTATTATTAAGCCTTTGTTCACTCTCTCCTAAGGAATAAATTAATCTCCTAGGTGAAAAGTATGACAAAATTTATTATTAAAAAGGTTAAAATGTTATTCTTTTAGCTTTCGGTATTAACTTGTAGTGATTCAAATCTGAAATGTGATACATACTAGAACTACCCAGATCACAATAAAAACAGCCTTTAAATTAGGTAAAAACATCTAAATCTAAAAGAAAATGTAACCCTTAATAACATGGGTCATATATATGAACTTCCGGGTTGGTTCCCGGTGGGACTGGATGCGAAGCTCGTGGCTCCGCAGCTTCGATCCAGGCTTCCCCGATGTTGGGCTCCTAAAGTAGCCTGAATGTCCTGTGTAGGGGTGGGTGAAGTGAGGGAGAAGCTCCAGAACAGGTACAGGGGAACTGCATCTCCTTTGTCCGTCTGTGGCCATTCTCTGTAGCCACCGATGGAAGAAGCAGTGGCTTGCCACCATTACGTGGGGTACAACTAGGAACAAGAATGTGCAGGAAGTGAATTAATGAGCAAGAGGTGTAAGTCACTATCTGTAATAACTCATACCCTGAAAATAACCACATATCATCTAAAAGAACCCTAAAATGGAATAAGCAGTGGACTACCAGTGGAAGGGAGGTGCGTATTGAAACACACTGTAATTGGAAATTGAAAAGCTGACAGAGAAATACAACCCTGAGTAGAAGAGTAAATATACTTAGGAGTGATTTGGGAAGATTGGATTAGAGCCGTTTAAAGCTGCTTGGATGGATTTATTTTTGTGATCTTGATAATGAAAAGATACGGTTGTTGTGGGGATTGTTTTAAAAAAGTGAAAAATGGAGGCAACTGATTTTAAAAAAACAAATGAGAGACATATTTGTACAAATGATTGAACTGATTTGGCAGGAAAAAGACGAAAAAAATATTGTTTGAAAATGGCATTCCATTTTGTCAGCTCAAAAGGAGGAGATGATTGAAAGAATTAGGCTTGTTAAAATAAGAAGGAGATGGAAACTTACTAAAATAACAAGCCAGCGATGACCAAAGAAGAGGCGGATCAGGCAAAAGATGGGTGGTGAGATCTTTGGGCATTGGCAGAGGAATAATTGGAGGAGATATTCATGTGACAATGTACAACAAAGAGTGCAATTAGAGAAGAGGAGGGACTAACAGAAAACTAATGACGAGGATGCCAGGCAGCTGGCAATTGGTGGAAGTGTACACATGATGATACTGGTGGAGCAAGAAGAAGATGGGAACTGGGGGAAGGTGTAACGGAACAAAAGAAGAAGATAAGAAGAATGCAAAAAAGGGATGATGGGTAGAGCTTTGGTAAATTAAAGTTAAGCATGGGGGGGAAGTGTGGTATTAGTTTAAATGCTGAAAAGGAGATGTAGAAATATGAAATAGTGTTATTGTATATTATGATGTAGGCAGATTGCTGAAAGAAGAAAGGAGACTTGGGAGATATTAACTGTATGACATAATGTATTTCTTTTTTAAAAAAAAGTTTTATTCATTTTTCTCTTTTACAGCATGTCTTTCTTTGAACAGTTGTGGCTCCAGACAAACAAATTCCATACAGTTGCGATTCACAGATTACATCTTACATTTCAATTACATTTCCATTCGGTTACATTTTCTTGATATTTTTTTATATTTAATTCATTTCTTTATGAGCTCCATATTTCAAATCATCTAGTTTATAAAATTTTATTAACTCTTTTCTTCTTTCTACACCATATTTAATTATATATTAGTAATTAAGTAAAAAAAAATAAGTCATTAAGTAATTAAGTCATTTCTCTGATTTCTCCGCTTTCTCTTCACTTGTTCATTACTATTTCCAATTTTCCCATTTTCATATTGTTTATATTTTCTCTTTTTTAAACAGTAAAAATACCATAAAAAAGAAATCATGCAATTTCAATTTACAAATTTTATCTTATTTCTTATTTCTCATTTCTTCAATTCTATACTTATTTCTTTGAATTTCATTAATATTTTTATATTTGTATTTAACATCAAATTCATTTCTTTATAAACTTTTTTAAATTTATAAGTATTAAAACTTAAAGTATCTAATTTATATTAGTTTCCATGCCTCTTCTTTCTATATGTCATGGTTAAACACATGTCAACACTTAAATTTAAACATTTCTCATTGCCCAACATTCTCCTTTCAGTAATAAAAAAGAAGCTGCTTTAAAAAAAAAAAAAACTATTTTCAAAAATCCATTCCCCTAATATATAATAGAAAAGAAAAAAAGGAAAACCAAAAAAAAAGGAAAAGATGCAGTATAAAAATAAAAAGTAACAGAATTATGTTATGTCACCATTAAGACTACATGATAAATTCATCTTCCAAATTTCTCATTTCTTCAGCTTCTTCACTTCCCCTTTGTTCCAATTAATTTCTTCAATATTCTCATTTTCCCCTCTATTTGCATTTTCTCTTCTTGTGTAGTTATAATTCCCAGGAAGAAGAGTTCTCTAGCATTATAATTTGCACATTATGTCTTACTTCTTCAATTCTATTTCAGTTCTATTGTTTTCCATTATATCTTCTAATTTAATTCATTACATTTTATACCTTAAAAATAAATCATCAATTTATAGTAATTTATCTCTTCTCTTTTCCCAATTCCCGTTCATTCCACTTAAATTCATCTGTAAATTTAGCTTTTATCTTATCTCTATTTAATCACATATAAATATGCTTAATTAAATTAAAAGAAAGAAACCATTTTTCAAAATTTAAAAAATAGTATACATATAGAAAAATATATTGAAAGAAGGAAGGAAGAAAGAATCAAACCTCTTGAACATTTAGTTTTAAAATACAATTGCTCTCATGCTTAACTCATTGTATTTCTGCACCCCCACTTTCTTCCACTCCGCTAGTTTCTTAACCATCGTCCTTCTTCCGCAGGCTTCTTAAATCTCTTTGCTTTGGTGGGGCAGCCCGATATTCCGATCTTCTTAATCCTTGTGCCAGTATATTACCACATGCTCATCTTCACCAATCTCTTTCCACCCATCTCTCCATCTTCCCTCATTGTTCCATTCTCCATCTTATTTCCCTCCTCGCCGATCGTCGTTTATTTGTTTTAATAGGTATCCATTTTTTCTTTGTTTTCTTTATTTTTTTCATGCGCGCAGCAACTTTAGGCAATTTAATTATTCTCTTTGTTTTTTTCTCAGTTAATCAGTTTTGTATTGTTTCTGGTTTAGTCATTATTTCAAGCATCTGCGCAAATATTTCTCGCATTTGTATTTGAAAAGTCGGGAAGTCATTTCTCATCTCCTCCAATTTCTATCAGTTTGAAGGGTTTAATAGTAATCCATATAACACAAATTGACCAGTCTCGTTCCCGTATCAAATAAACTCAGTCCAGTCCTCATCATTCACTCCAGTTCGATTCTTTTTTTCCTTTTCTCTCCTTTTTTTTTTTCAAATTAAGTAGCCTCCCACCAGTCTCGATCACCATGCGGAGGTTTTGTTTTTTTTCCAATCCGTTTCCAATTTAAGTTCACCACTTCCTTATTTTTTGGGAATTTCACTTTTGTATTTTGGGGAGTTAATTATCAAAATATATAGTCACTCACCCTTCACCACACACTGCTCTTTCTCAATCCTCCTGCTCAGATCTTAGTCCGGTGTTACGACTCGGCTTAATGGCCACCCTGAGCCCAGGGCACCGCTTCATCTGTCGGCAGCTTCAGGCGGTGAAAGGATCAGCAGGAGAGATGCGACTCTCCTATACCAATCCAGACATCCTCCCCTCACTTAGCCCGTTCCTACAGATGGGCACAGACTCCTCTAGGAGCCCATCGTCGGGGAAGCCAGGGCCAAAACCACGGAGGTCATGGATTTCGTGCCCTGTCCCATCATATCCGGAACCGGAAGTCGACATAATGTATTTCTAAATAGCCAGTACTGTGAAGAGAATATGAATGTGGATGAAAAAAAAAAAAGGAATGAAGAAATTATTGAGATATTGTCTAGAGTGGAAATTGTGGTCATTGAGATTAGTACTATATAAAAAAGATTTTAACATTATTGGGAGCTTGATATTTGGAATACACAAAAGGAATTATTGCTTATTAAATATAAGAGGGGATACAAAGAGACTCTTTATTGAATGGAAAAAAAGAAAAGAAGAATATGGAAAAGGGGTAAATTAGAGATATGAAAGGGTGTTATTGTATATATCATTATATAGGCAGATTGTTTAAAGAAAAAAGGAGACTGGGGAGATAATAGATGTATAATATAGCATATATTTGTATACAGATAGAATTTTAAAGGGAATATGAAAGTGGATGGGGAGAAAGGGGGGATTAGGAAATGATTGTGATATTGTGGGGGTGGAAAATTTGAGTTCCTGGAATTTGCATTGCATAAAAAAGATTAACATTGTTTGGAAAATGATATTTAAGATAAACAAATTGAATGAATGTTTACTAAATATAAGAAGGGATATGGAGGATTTTATTGTAGTTATATAAAGATTAATGATAGAGGACCTAAAGATAATGTTTAAATATCAATAAATTTAAGAAAAATGGATATAGGGATAAAAGAGTTACCACTTCTGTTAATTGTCAATTGAATTAGGTATGACTAATTATTTATAGATAGAAATGTCTCAAATATAGAGAAGGAGGAAAGTGTGCTTGCCTATATTTTAAATGAAATTAATGAATTTATAGTTAGACCCCCTTAAATATAGACGGAATATTGAATGGAAATGAACATGATACGTATTGACTGGAATTTGTACTTTAAAAACCCCCATTGTTCAAAGTAAAGTGTGTATGTAACCAAAGAAAGATACTTAAAGGTTAAGGATGGAAGGACCTAAAGAAAGAATATTTAAAGATTAATGGAATTAAGTAAGATGGTTATAGGGATAAAGGAGGTATTACTTGTAGTAATTGTTATTACTGTCTATATGAATTAAAATGATTAATGGATTTATAGTTATAAATGTCTCAACCACAGAAAAGGAGGAAATTGTGATTGCCTATATTTTAAATGAAATTAAAGAATTTATAGCTAGATTCCTTTTATATACAATATTTATATTTAATAAAGTTTATATGAAAAATAATGAAATATTTTTATATGAAAATTAATAAAAAACTTTACTGGGGAAAAATGGGTCATATATAAATGGACAATTTTCTGCCTAGTAGCTTCAAAAAGAGACTAGAGACATTTGAGATTATTGTTGCATATCACAGGAGATGCAAAAGATACACACACACACACACACACACTTTCATGAACCCAACTTCATATATGGGTGAAAAAATGAAATTGACCTTCGCATTCCAAATTTTTATAGAGAAATAAAGACCTTGCACAACACAGCTGCTTAATAGAAAGTCACTTGAATTTAACTAAGATTATTGCTTGAAAAGAATTTACAAGAAGTTGTAACCTTCATGTCAAAGAACTCTGTTCATAAATATATTCATTAAATAATTTCATTAGGATCCTGTGCTTTTATTTATCTCATATCTTTGATAAATTTTGTTTCTTTAAATATCTATCCACTTTTGCCAGACAAATTCCTTTTGTTGTACACTTTTTGTATAAAGTGAAACATTATTTTTCATGTTTACATTACTGTTACCATAGTTTTATCATTTTGTAATTTTAGTATCATTTTCTTTTCACTTTATTTTCTTAAATTATATGATAGCCATTTCCTCAGCTTATATGCAAAGTCAAAATTCTTCTATTTTACAGAATTCATTTTTGTTTCAATTTCAATTTCTCCTAGAGATAATATAGAAGGCTGACATTGTAGAAGTTTAATTTGCTGTCAGACATTTTTCCTTTCTGGAGATCTTACGGCTTCCTCTTTTATCTTTATCTCTTTTAAAACCTTTTGCATATTCTGAAAAGACAAATGAATTGTCTCTTCAATTCGTTATTTTGCTGTATAAATTCTCCTCTCATAAAGGATTTCTTAGTGTCTTATATTGTTCTTATATCTGTGCCTTTATTGTTTATTATTATCAAAGAATTATTTCAGGTTTTTTTAAAAAAATCTTCCATTATTGATTTTTTGGGGTTTTAAATTCTCGATTTGCTGCCAAGTGTAAATTCTAACTTCTTTTATATGCTAAAGTCACTGGGATGTGATCTAAAATACTATTTGGCAATATCTCCACTTTGGTAACACATGTAACAAGAGTTTTAGAGAAAAAAAAACATTGAGAAAGATATATCTCTTTCAGACAAATAACTATAATCTTTTTATATTGAATTAATTCTTTTAATTCTTTACCAATTAATTTGGTAATTCTTTACCAAAATGGTCTCTTGTCTTCTTCCCGATAGAGTGCACAAGTGTCTAGTTCTACATCCATATTGTCTTCATCCTTTCCAAACATTTTGTTAAAGATTCAACAACCTTCTCTCTAAAATCTTCACCAGCCACAATAGCAATTAGAATTATTAACTGTTGAAAATACTAATAGTGATTGTCATTACATATAAAATATGTAAAAATACCACACCTGAGAAAGATTCTATGCTAATAAATCCTGGTGGAGTTCGGATTATGATGCTATAATTCTCTAGGACTACATTTAGCTGATATCAGGGCAGGCTGGAGTTTCTGTAATTGATCCGAGGCCAAAATCTGTTATCATTTGGTTTAACTGTGGGATTCATTTAACTCAGAAATATGTTCTTCTGGCTGGTATCAGTAAAAGTTGGTAACAATCTCACTCTGTGTTTCTTGAGTACGGACATTTAAATTAAGTAGGGATTGGGAGATGATCACTATCAAATTTAGACATAATTTCTAGGGAGACGTAACATGAGGGAGAAGGTCCCTAGGGACAATTATATAATAAATTGCCCTCATTCTGGGTACAGACAGGTAGATGAATTCTGCTGGATGATCACTCTCTAGGGTCCTATTTAGAATGAGGAGGTTTAGTCTGAAGGCTGTTTGAGACCGAAGAAGCACTTTTTAACACAACCGATTATTAAACTATGGAATTCAATACTGCAGGATGTAGAAAGGGCCCCTTGCTGGAACAGATTTAGCTTCTCAAAGGGCGATAAAGCATAGCTTCTGGTCACAAAGGGTATATATATATTAATGCTCTGGCTCTCAATATTATTTGTGGGGGATTTTGATCTGAATGGTGCTGTCACACTCATTATTCTTTATGGGCTTCTCATAGCTTATTGATTGGCTACCGTGGGAATTGAAGATCTAGGTTTTGGTCTGACCCAGCACAGTTCCCTTTATCTTCTTAAGAAAATTTACTAGGCATTGCCACTTGTTTTATTGAAGATTAGAGCACTAAATGCATTCAAGTTTACAGCTGTTATGCAATATTAATAGCACTGATAATATTTCATTTAATAACAATTGCTTTAAGATATAAGAAGTTTGCAAGATAAGCCTTTTTCTGTATGCATTAATATTTTTCTGGCCATACCAAGTGTGGGATATTGATATAAAATGTATACTTTTATTCCTAGCACATCATCTCTTTAAAATGCATTGTGGTGGAGTGTGAAATGACTGTTAAATCATGAGGTAGCTGACAGGTGTTACAAACAGAAATTTGTATACCTTTACAATAAATTACCTGGGTTCCAGGGACAAAGTAAATAATAACAGAAGGAGAAAGTGAATTATTTCCCATGTTTATTCAGTCAAAGCTTAAATCTCAGCTGAAGCTGAATAGGGTCCTGGCTCACATTCCTCAGGGGAATCCAAACATTTTCAAAGAAAAAGGGCATCCGTACCAGACATTAAATAAATGGGAAACTTTTCAGCAAGGCAAGGAACTATAATATGTGTGGGTGGGTTGTTATATATAAACCCACACAAAAGTAGTGGGGAAACATTTTTGAAGGTTCCCCAAGTGAAGAACTTTGAAATGCTGCATTAATATTTATTTCCATTATTGTGGCCAAGGCTGCCTGTCCTGAGTTTCTCATGCCACTGCCCTCATATTTCTATCTGCCTTTTTTTTCCCAGCAATGTTTTTTTCTTTCTTTCTTAAGAAGGTGGAAGACAAGAAGGTGTACTGAATGCAGTGTCTGCCAGAGCAAAAGAAAAAGAGCATGTTTATGTATTTGTCGGGTTTGTTGAATTGTAAGATTTAAGTGGATAAGCTGACAATTTCTAGTCAGGAGGGAAATACTCAGCATACATAGTACTTTAACTTCCAGTACAGGTGAGTCCATCTATTCTATGATATTTATTGACATCAGTGTATTTGAGAGATCTTCTTCCTCCTCTCCCTCTCCCTCTCCCTCTCCCTCTCCCTCTCCCTCTCCCTCTCCCTCTCCCTCTCCCTCCTCCTCCTCCTCCTCCTCCTCTCAGTTTAATTTGCTAATTATGTGTATCCCAAGGACTTTTTTGTGAATTTAGGCAGTTAAACTAATGTAGCATTATTGTAGTGCAGAATGATAAAGTTGGAGATTATTCATCTCTCCTCTAATGGAGGTAATATTTATTTCAGATGAGAACAAGAAGGAATTATGTGCTACCAAGAGAACATACCAACAGATGACCAACTGCATCTGTCACAATAAGTGTCCTTGAATAAAAACATAGTTTCTATTTGTGACTTTAATAAAATACTTCTAGTCATTGGGTGTGCCCTAGTATTAAGCCAGAAATAAAAATGTTATTTTTTTTTGTAATGGTCTATATCACAGTAATGAATAGTTTATGATGTTACAAATCAAATTAGACAAATTTAGTTTAGTTAAACCTAAACCTATATGTATAACCAACTAAAATAAATTAGATAAATACAGGTGAATTTAATACAAAGTACCATCCTTAAATCTAGAAGATTGGATACCAAACTTTTAAATAAACTAAATTGCTTTTTATTAAAAAAAATGAACAAGATTCTATAAATGGTTTTTATGAAATCTGTTGTGATTATTGTTTTATTTTATTGATGTAGTATCTTGATACTCTGATATACACTATGTTTTCTCTCATGAAAAGAAAAAAAAATCTTCTATTTTTGAAGTGACTGAGCTTGAGCTGTTTATGTCTGGGAATATCGCGTTCTAATATTAATATAACTGCACAAATAATCTAAGAAGAAATTAATTTAATCCAGTGGATTTAGTTTAATTTGCTAATACTGTATATCCCAAGGATTGTTTTTGTGAATTTAGAAATTCTGAATAATATATCAAAAACAATAAATTTATATGGATATGAAAATATCAGTAACATTGTGGGGCAGGGAGTACGGAACTAGAATAAGATTAGTTATCCAGCAACATTGACAAATTTATCAACAGGAATTTAATAGCATTGATATAAGTTCTATAGTACAGTATAAGAAGAATTTAAATCTTAATACAACAGCTAAAACACAACTGTGGATCTCATGTAGTGCTACTGATATCAAACCACTCCCATTTACTCTACTAAATTTTGGCAGTTACATTAATGTAATGCACACATAAGAATGAAATACAATTCTACTACTATTGAATAAAGAAGCAAAGCCTGGTAAATATGGAAACCACATGTTCAGATTAGAGTAGTAGTGGGACCTCGATCAAAAACAAGCTTAAGTACAAAAAACGTGTGGTACTTAATATGGAAGGTCTTTTAAAATGAAATAGTGAATGTACCAAAAACAGTATGGGATAAGATTAATAGCTTTAATCAAAAATCATGGGGAGAGGGAAGGGTGAATGTATTGTCCTGAATTGTTTTGTTTTTTTTGAAAAGTGGTAGATGTAGTGAAATTTCAGTATTCATTCACTTTTTTAAAAATCCCATTTCAAAAGTCATAAACATCAATATTTATATGGTAAATCTCTCTGGTATTTGTTTTGGTTAGGTTGAAATGCTAAACCCATTCAAGGAAAGCTTTCGTTCTGTTGATAGATACTACTTGTGCATGTTGAAATAGCTGTCACAGAGACGCACCACATGATGTACATTTCAAATGACCAGGCTATCATGTGACAGTTGTCAACCCTACACAATAAATAGCCATATTTTAGAAGCACCTTTTATTTCTGAAGCCATTCACCTAATCAAAGCAACACAATATAAGTATTATTTATTTATGGGATTTATATCCTGCTCTCTCATTAATAAAAGTATATTAATAGCCTTAAATAAAGTATACATTTAAATTATAATTTACAATTAAAATTAATTAATAAGTATACGTCTTAAACAGATGTAAAATTATGAAACAGTGAAAAAGGGTATATGAAAAAGTTAGGCATGCCAAGAAAAACTGAACATTTGGAGACTGATCACAGCTCCAAAGAGAATTTGGTAAATGGCTTGAAAACTAGTAAAAAGCACCTTCTTTCTTCATTCTGTCATGCAGGCCTCTGCAACTCACAATATCATTAAAGAACCTCTCTGCCGATCTAACTGTCAGGTTAGGTTCATAAGAAAACCTGTTGTTTCACAAATACTAAGACCAAGCATATTATAGCATTAAAAAAAAGAAAACCAATTCCTGACTTGAGCTTCAAAACCAGATAGACACCGTTTTCTCCAGTTTATAACAAGCCCTTTTTATAGAGGATCATCAGGATCACATTTCAAATGTTTTAAAAAGTAATGATTTACTGGTAAGGAAGTTTGAAAATTTGCATAGTTTTCTTTCCTAATTTAAACTAAATGTTGGTACTTAGAAGAGTTGTCAGTGTTTAATCCACAAGGAAGCAGTTGACAATGCCCTTGGTTGACCATTTTAGGGAGATTTATAGTAAGATGGCAAATACTGATTTTGCCACATGATAGTGTAGTAAGTTTGTCAAACTCACACACAGTTCACATCTCAGGCTAAAATTGCTATATGATTTTCCCCTTATATACTCTATATATGTACTTTATTATTGCAGATACATCCTTAAGTAAAAATGCTACTACAACAAGAAAATTCATGAGAAGAATAATCTTGGGATTTTTCTTGTATGACGCACAGTGCCCTTTATTTTTATTCCGAAGGCCAAAATTATGGAGGGAAAGTTTGGAGTTTCATCCAGATAAAACATTTTTATTACAATGATATGATATTTATATGTATATCAGTACCTTGAATCATTGAACAAGTTACTTTCCCATAAGTGCTTGTTGTCTGTTGACTTTTTGATTCAGAAAATAAATTCTACAATATTGCTATGAAATATATTTATTTGATCTACTTTTATCATTTTCTATGTACTCAAATTTTATTAATGCAAATATAACAATTAGAGGCAAGCATTGATGAAACACTCTTTTGAGGACACAATTTAAACCTATTTATTTGTATCACTGATTTCACGGAAACTTGCATTCAGATACACAGGACCAAATCAGACCAGTTTGCAAAGAAACTTTAGTGATATTCACATTTAACGTATATGTATTACTTCAGGATTATAGTTATTATAATAGCTCTAGACTTTAGCTGGAGGATAAACAGTATAAACAGGAAAATAGTGCAAAACAACTTATTAATTCTGTTTTAGGCATCTAGCTAAATCTACTGAAACTTGTTGAATAACATTAAATTTGTAAGCATTAACAAAAAAACAACCAACTCATAAGCTGATAGGGGTATCCTAATTCTGTTAATAAATAATATTGATTATGTGTCTTAATCATATAAATTGTTGGGAAAAACCTCTAGAAATGTAAGTACATTTATTTCTTCAAACATATATTAGACACTTAATAGTAAGATAAGTAAATGTGCTCTTTATTTACTCAATACTATATGTAAAAAAACAAACTAAAATGGTAGGTATTAGGAAAAACATGATTTTTTAAAAAATATTATCAAATAATATAAAACAGTTTCAAAATTCAATTTCTTTTATTTTAAGTACTTTATTACACATTTTGATTATAGCACACTATCTCTGTATAGAGTTTTAATGAGTACCACATTCAGAATAATTAAGTATTTTGTGTTTTATCTTTTTTAATATAAGCAAAATAATATAAACATGTGTACAAGAATATTCTTTTTTAATTCAAAGTCTCTATCTGTGGCATTTATACATAAATGAAATTTATTTATTTATTTATTAGATTTATATCCCGCCTCTCTTCACCCCTTCCGGCATATACCTAAATTGGCATTAGTATAGCCATGATCCTGCCATGTAGTAAAAGTTTTAACTAAATAGCTATGAGTAGGAGAGTAATTGTGCATAGCTCCCAAAATGAAATCTGAAGGAACTGAAAGTTGAAATTACAATTGAACTAAACCTTATTATTTACAGCTATCACAGTTGTAACAAAGAATTACTGAACTTTACTGCATTTTATTGTGTTGTTGTTTAGCAGTTGAAGAATATTATACCTTTCCCAATAAATTTCCATAACATATTTGTTTTCTGCTTGATTTTGAAGGATTTTAGTCTGGTGGTACATTTATGATGAGGATCTCTAAGTGTTTATCTCAAATCATATGTTCAAATTTTATTTCAAATGTGAATAATTCTTAGACAAATGTGAGGTGAGCGAGGACAGACAAAGTTAGACATCTTCAGCATACCTAAATTATTTGGTTACAGTTATGTATGTTTATGTATGTCTTCATTCCTAACATACTTTCCCTCAAATAGTATCTAAAATAATTAATCAGGTGTAGTTGGAAAGTTTCAATATTTAAAATGTGGGTTTCATGTCTTCTCAAATAGGTATTTTTCCTAAAAATTGACAGATTTGTCAACTATTACTCCCTTCTAATAATAGTCTAGAGATCGTTCAGAATTATCTTTTTATATATATTTCAGAGAAATGAAAACATGCATATTGGGTGCATTGTATATAAAAGTGAAGAGTGGAAATTTTCATTTTATACAAGTAAGTGGGGGAAAAAAGCCATGTTGCAATTATTAGCTACTTACATGAAAGTAAGTTCTATTGAACACAGTGGTTTTTTTTAAGTTGACATATATAAAACCTCTGTGACTGTATTATTATATATTTTAAAGACTTTGGCTATAAGTTAAGATGCCAAATGTGTGTGTGTTTGTGTGTGTGTGTGTGTGTGTGTGTGTGTGTGTGAGAGAGAGAGAGTATATGGGGTATTTTACATAAATCATAATAGTATTTTAACAATGC